>JARJLF010001714.1:0-65113 GCA_029378395.1 Mycena leptocephala | reverse complement strand
GTTTTCTCGACACAAATTCTCCATGTCTAGAGTCAGTGTGGACCCAAATCATACTGGATGCATGTATACTGCGTATAATCTACAGAATGAACCACATTTTGGGGGGCAGATGCATTGTACGGTGAGAAAAAACGGGGAAATCTGCCCCGTTAAACCATTATAAATCTGTTTTTGTGGCGGCAGTGCTGAACAGCGAGATTTTCATTTGAAAATTCGGGCCTTTTCCAGTCAAAACTTCACAGCCACTATAGACTAGAAGCAAACTAAATGGTCTTGATTCCACTGTCTACGACTACGTTTTTTGTTCTGATTCCACGATAATGATTCGGAACCAGGCACGGACGCCAACAATTTGGTGAAATGCGATGCCTGGAGCTACGAAATCGAAATGCGCGATCAACTACGGAGCTCGACTAACTAGCCTTGAGCCCCCCACTTTGCGTACTTACAAAATGAGTGCGCGTTTTTGCCGGGAGAACCACGGCCCACACCCCCAAGTCTGATAGTAAAGTATGGTCAGGGTCGCATTAGGGAGTACTTTCATGCTACAACAGAGTTGTCCTACCAGACGGTCTCAAAAAAAAAATGGTGAAATTTAAATCCTCAAGAAAATAATTCTGGTCCAATTAGTGTTTACAGACTGGTATTCGGGAACCGCTGCCAACGGAGTTTGAAATTTTGGCAGGTGCCGCGATCGGTCGTAACATTCATCAATTCTGGCTTGAACTCGATGGCTTTTTCCACTTCCTCAACCTCAATTAAAAATAAATTGAACAGGCAAACAGGGCCACTTTTAATGGAAGAAATGATCTGTGTACTAAAAATTCATTCAAGTTCAAACTGCACCTGAAAACACAAGCCTCCACCAAAATAAAAGAAATGACGGCCGCGCGGTTCGAGCTCTCGACCTTGAAAAGCTAAATCATTTGTCGAACAGACGTCACGACCATGTCGGATAATCCCAATTTGGCTGACTTGGGTTGTAGGGCCGTGGCAGAGCCCGGAAAATCTCGTACTTATCTGAGAGGGGGTGGGATGGTTTAGATCCGACTTGACGGTCTGCCTCGGGAATTACTGATCACTCTTCCACGTTGCTATGTCTTTTCACGTATAATATGCCAACCGCTTGCTTGATGTTACCTTCAATGTTGCATGTGGAGAGAAGATTAGCCGGCAAAGCATGCAACACACCATCATATTTGCAGGTAGCACCGGTAAGTATTCCGTCGTGGTACCATATGGTGCCGTTGACTTTTATGACTCTAACCGTGAAGTGATCATCTCCCAAGTATATTGCACCTCTCAACACAAATCTATAGCCGACACTGACAGAAATTGCTGGATCGTAGGCGATGGTCTCATCTGTGATGGACATGTAAAGGAAAGGGGGAACATCTTTCACCGAGGTAGCGGTTATCAACTCAGCGAGGCACTTGCTACATTTGGAGCCAGCCCATCGTCTATGCAAGGCTGTCAGACAATGGGATACGCTGTAGGTGCCGCTCGTGTTCTGGAACGCACGTAATGGTTCATTCGGTACGACAATCTGATATGCAGAGAACGCGGGCTTATTACGCCGACCACCTGTGGTGTGGGGCTGGACGAGTGTTGTGTGCATGTGCGTCTTTTGCCCATTCAAGATCACTGACATCCTTTCAGATCTCTATTGCCATTTCTTGCAACCCTCCTTCTTACATGTTGCCCAGCATCGCTACTTGTCACCCACCCAGCTGTTGTCTGATCTACGCGTGACCCGAATTTGGAGCTGCCACGGCCCGATGGAAAATCAAGGTGTGTGGCCCTCTTTGCCCGTCTCTCTTGCCCTGGCCATCGCGCGCACACTATAACTGCGTGCGCTAGCGTGCGAGCCCCGCGCGCCGCTACTGCGCCCACCGCTCCGTTCAGAGTACGCAAAGCGCATTCACGGCGAACGGGAAGCTACACCCCGATGCACTCTTTTTTCGGCGAAGCCCGGCGCTTGTGCCCCGACGAAAAAGCCCGGCAGCATGTCCTGGCAGGACGCTATGTCGGATGAACCCCAGGTGGGAGGTGCGCTGTAGGCGGGAAGCTGGGGCTCGGGGAACCGGGCAAAAGCCCGGCGAGGGGCAAACGCGGAGCCCACTGGCAGCGCCACGGGTAGACCCCTCACTGCGGCGCAGCAGGTCGCTGTGTTGGCGATGAACCCCGAGCGAGGGTGGGTCCGCAATGCGCGGGAAGCTGGGGCCGGGTCGGGGCTGCTGCTGCCGGTAAAAAAGCCAGACAAAAGGGTGAGCGCGGAGCGACTGGCAGCGCATCGAGTAGAGCCCGCACAGTCGGATGTCCGTATCCAGTGGCCCGACGATGGGGGAGCGACGGCAGGGTAGCGAGGCTCCCGGAGCAAATGTATATTATATATCATTGGCACGTAGATACTGCTCCATTTGTATGTATTGTACATATGATATCTATCCCTTATCCCCCAAATTTGTAGCGGGATTGGTGCAGAAATGCGCCCGGTGTCGCGCGGACGATTTACGGCCGCCTAGCACTGAATTGCCCAATTGAGCACATTATGTCAGCGCCCTGAGGGTTTTGGCAAACAGTGTCACACACGCTGGACACCGTCGTCAACGACGAGCTCACAACGAGCTCATCCCTAGCTACGACATTGATGGAAAGGCAGGGCTTCCGCCCAAAAGGTCAGTGTCTCTCGAATGATATATCAGCCCCATCTTTCGCGAGAGATGCAGATATATCACGGCCCATCTCACCCGAGAGAGGGTGATATATCATTCCCCAGGGCCTCGTGGTTTCGTTTTCCACGGCGGCTATCGGCAAGAGACAGTTGGGCATCGATTTCCGACCGGTCTTCAAGCTTCAGGGTCATAGGGCTATTTTTTCTCGGCCGCCTCCCGACCTCTATGCCGTCGTTGGACTTTCCACTGCTCTTGCTCCTGGCAACGCGACAACATCTGTCTGTGAAAGCCTAGGTTTCTTTCAGGGTTCTTTCCGCGTGATCCAACGCACAAACGAGCGTCCGAATATTCAGTTTCCGATGCAAACTCTGAGCCATGGACTCGCTGTTTACGAATTTCCCGACCTCCTTCCCTTTCTAGCTGCCGGCCGGAAAACTGTTCACGTACAAACCATTTTCCTCTACGTCTTTGCCAACCCCCCGGAGCCAATAAAATGCGGCACCTACATGTATCATAGCCTATGCCCCGCGAAATACAGCATACCCAGTAGTATAGCCTTAAATACCCCGACTAGTTTACTAGTGTACTACTGCATAGCCATCATGTCCAGGTACAGCAACAAAATAGAACTCCAGTTCCAAAACTGCAGCAATCAACACAGTAGCCCCCGCGAGCCATTTTGACGCTAAGCACATTTCGTGCTGTTTTTCTGAGCTCGGTACCAGGCAAGAACTTGATCTAGTTCAGATTGATTGAGTTACAAACTATCATAGCGTCTTAAGCGGTGACTCGGGAGCGTCATTAGTTACATAACAGCCCCGTATACATATATAATAAGTATAGAAAAGAGGCTGTTGTCTTTATTCCCCTCTCCCGCACCCACCTCCGTCCCAAGCATTTTCCTCTTTACTTTCCCTGCGCGGCGGGTGATCGGTATGTACATAGTAAGATTGCAAACCTTATGAGCCGGAGGCCATAAACTGACATGCTTTATTCAGTCAGCTTCGATTGACTCATTAATGGCACAAACCGGCATTCCAGCGATGTCGTGGACAGAGCCGGAGAAAGGTAGATGATGGTTACTTCACAAAAACTCACTGATTACATCAAATATAGAGAAATTTAAAGGTCTGCTCGCTCAGCATGGCCGTAACTTCAGAAGAATTTCCGTCGGTCTGCCGCGAAAGGTACTGATGAGTAGTACTATTCAGATAATCGCTTTACAAATAGATTTTAAGACTAGCCACCAAGTCGAAAACCACTTCCTGAACCTCTCAGCACCCGGCCCAATTATCAACGACGCTGGCGAGGAAGAATGGTTGCTTGAGGAAATCATAGCAGAGAGACCTCGAGACCGCGGTAGACAGTATCTGGTGCGCTTTATTGGCTATCCCAATGGAGACCTCTCGCTGCCTGGACGTGAACTCGCCGAAGCCGAGGCCCTTGATCGCTGGTTTGAGGCGAATAATTGAAGGGGACACGAGGAATATATGGCGGTGACACGGCGGCGAGGGTCACTCCCACGTATCCTGATATTCTATGGTTGCTTGAGTTACGAATCTCTTGAGCTCCAACCTTTTCCGTTCAAAATGCCAACTCCAGAGGTATCAAGCATTCGCGCCGCTCAAAGGGGCGGCTGAAGGTCTCGCCCATCCAATGTAATCTTAATTTCTGAATTTATTTCTATCTCGATAATAGACGTAGCTTTTAGCTTCGGCCAGTCAAACACGGTAAGGTTAATCAAACCTTCTGGGGGGTTCCACAACACGCGGAATCAACTAAAACTGTTTACAAGCCTTTCTAGAATATAACTGAGGACTTTTGTACGAGCAGAATCCCCCAAAAGTCCGTTTTCATTTTGTCGGAGGTCAAAAAATTGGCGCGTCTAAAGATACCCTCGGAAAAATCCGAAAGAAATATAATTAGGCTCAGAATTTCAAGGTGAATCTTAACCTGGCCTCAGAACAGCCTTAGCTATTCGCCCACGTCCTCTAAATATACCTCCCAAGAATAAAGCCTGAACCCAACAACAAAATATCACTGGCTTGAAAAACCAGAATCCCCCTCGCGAAATCAGTCGGATTAACTGGGACAGTAACCACATGGGTCGTTCGACAGCAGACGGGGCGTAGGGTGGTGTCGGAGGCCGGAGTAGCGTAGATAGGTACACGTACTCTTTGATTTTTTTGGTTAAAAAATTTGCTGCGCACAAAAGTGCATGGAAAAATTGGGTGACCCATTTTTTGGGGGTATCTCAAGCCATCTCCTTCTCAATCCGGTCGGCAATGCATTGCGCATTGATATCAGCATTGGACTCGGGTTGTCTCTTTTAATTGGGATATTCCGTAACGAGAAAACGGCTATGATTGGAAGAACCGTTGTAGCAGTGATGGTGGTAGGGTGGATTCTGGAGATAGGTGAGTTATACCTTTGCCTTATAACTTCTGACTTCCAATCCAAGAGGACAGGGGGGATTTTAGTCATAAATGAGTATAATAAGGTGATATGCAAACTGACTGAGCTAGTGATATCACACCCGCGTCCCATTACGGATATGCCGATTATGCCGATGGCGGTGACGCAGAGGAACCCAGAGGTAACGCATTCGAACACTAGAACTATCTACGAGAGTCCAGGAAGCTAAATAAACATCCCGAGGCTGACTGAGCAGTGCGGCGTTGGACAGTGAACGGGAAGGTAGCGGAAATTTTCGGGATGTTCTCACGCCTTCCATATGCTTCGGGATTGATCTCCAACAAGTTATTCCGGCGGCTGTTTGAAGTGATTAATATTGGCGATGGTGATGATAACCTGGGCTATAATGATGTCCAAAACCAACAATATGGCGGAGAGGTCCATGGGTGCATCTCCGACCGCCGGAAGTGCGCGGCCCCACCCGTAATCTAGGAGCTTAAAAGTCGAAAGTTTTCATTTTTGCGATAGTTTGCAGTTCGTGTGATTTGTGACAGACTCTTTGTGACCCGTACAGTGTGTGCGCCGATCACAACTAACAGTCTCTGTCTTTTCAGCCATGGGAGTTCCACAAGAGCTCATCGACACCATACTGGACCATCTCTTTCTGGGCCGACACACAGAAAATCGAGTGACAGACATGCGCGCCACCGCATTGGTCTCGAAGTCGGTTTGTCGTCCAAGCCAGAGGCATTTGTTTTCACAAATAACAATTCATAGGAACCCTGGTTTACTGGGCAAAATTTGCCATATTTTGCGTGATTCCCCTCATATCGGCGTATACATTCAATTGCTTTGTTTGATATTATCAGTCGACAAGCAAGCGACATCTGTGGACGCAGTGGAACTATTGGAGTCGCTGCCCATGTTGAAGCACCTCGAATTTGGGTATCCTGCCTCATCGCGCCCTCGTGCTATGTTTCCCGGCCTTCCTCCGCTCCCCGTCTCTCCGCAGTCCCTCGATTTGACCTCGATACGATTTCCAAATCTATCAGCACTTGAGGCCGTCCTTACACACGGAACATGCTTGAAAGACTTGAAGCTACGTCGGGTCGTCTTCGATGACGTATCCCGTCCCACGTCCTTGACCTTCCCACCGCCACATGTGTCCATCGAGTCTCTCCACCTATGCACTATGGGAGAATCGGAGGTGGCAGCGAAAGCAAACTCGGGGACAATCGAATTTGTTCGTTACACATCGGGTATGGTTAACATCATGTCCTCAAGGAAGCTGGAATCCGCTAAGATTGAACAGGACAATTTGACTCTAGCCTGGATCCGAATATCTTGGCACACAATCGAACTTTAAGCTGCATAGAGGTGGCGTCCACCAGCCCGCATTTGCTGGAGCCATTCGGGGACCTGGGTAATCTGAAGGCTCTCAAAACGCTGACTTTTTTGCACCAACGTTGGACGGACTGGAGCGCGCTCGTTCCCCTGCTCGAGGCAGCCCAGTCGTTGGAGGACATCTATGTTTATGTGGATGCATCGCAAACGTTTAGCGAACATTGGCTGCCAGCCATTGGACCAACCTTTCACTTGCGCTGGCAGTAGAACGGAATGCTCCGTGACTTCTGAGTGCCGGGCTTCTTGAGGATTCCCTCGGCTGTGCCTGAGGGTGGGCCTCGGTGGGCAAGTACGAGGCGGAAAGTTGTAGAAAACGGGAGTATCCGAATTGAACCTCTTTCTCTTCCCCGCCCATTACTCCACCTCGACAGAAATACCCCCATCTCTTTTCCCATCTCCGGCCCACCGATCTCTCGCTTCTCCTTTTAATGCATCATTGATGCATCTCGCTTACTGTACCTCATGTGGGAATATCCCGATGAGTCGTTCGTACATCATTTGGTAATGTAATATGTGTAATCATGCTGCTTCAATTGGATATACCGGCCCCCGAGTGGGTTGAGCATTTAGTCGTAGTCTTCCTGCTACGCCTTCTGAGCACGCTGTAACAGCGGCCAATACATTTAGAGCTGGGGGAACTTCGGCGGGTCGATGATTTCCCCTGAAAGCCGAGTCTTTTACTCCCCAAATGGGTCTGTCCCAAAATCCTGGATATCGGACCATTCACCGCCTCTCTTATCCTGACGGTCACTCGACCAACGACGGCATTGCCTCCTTAGCCGTCACTCTGGCCTATACCAACCTTGGCTCATTCTTTCGCGACTACGTGAGCTCGGGTCCCTTCATTTGGAAGATGGACTTAAAGCCGTCTCAGACACCAACTGCATTCGCTATTGGGGACGATATTATTCGTCAGATATTCGTAACTTTGTTTGCCACCTGATTGCTATGGCTACAGGGTTACACCGTGGGCGGCAGAGGATATCGCCTGCCTTTTCGTTGATATACGGAGGTTAGTTGCAGCCTAATACCGCCCTGCTTTCGGAGAGTCATACGATGGGTCCAGGGCGAAGAGATCCGCGTCGAGGTCGTGGGTCATTTTTATTGCTCTTTATTATCTTTATTTAATTAATTTAGCCCACCGCCATTAGTATCGAGCCGAAAATCCCAAGTGATTCATGCATTGGGTGACTTCTTCTTCGAAATGAGAGAACAGGCTCCAAGATTCCGGCTTGTAGCTTATGGAGTCCCTCACTGAGTCACCGCCTCTCCGTGACAAGCAAATATTGGTGCCTCGGTTTTATCAAATCAATTGAGTGGGCCTGTAGTGTAACCCAAATCAACGGTATACTTGAACTGGATACTGCAGCAGCTGCCCAAGTTAATTGTGGCAGATGAATTGACCGTGGGCCGGGTGCGTTGGTGGTGAGCGTGAGCGTGAGACCGTACAACCAAATACGAGTGGGAAAAAGTCCGGAAGAGTCCGGGGAAGGGTGACCGTGTAGATTTGGAACATTTACGAAAAGTTCTTTAGGAATCCTGTTGTATTATAGGATAGATAGATTAGGTAAGGATTTCTTATAGGGCGCCAGGCGATCATTGGTGGCCCTCTTTCCTCGGTCGTTGTCAGTACCGTGCGTGTCTGAGAACTCCACCTGATGCACCAATCAACCATCTTCAGCGGATTAGGATGTCTGTCCGATTCTGCGTGGAAACTGGTTCGTTTATCCTCAAGCAACGGTCTAGTGCTGTCCATATATGATATTATTACCATTTTTGGCGTATCATATTTGGTGACGTTCCCTAACGATAAAATAGTCCTGCGCAATATCGTCGTAGGCACTAATATGGAAGCTCGTAGGCTTTTTCCGCTAGAAGCGGTGTAGTTCGTAGGGGGCTGACATTCTTCGACTTGGTGGTACTAGTGGAAATGGACAGCCGTCGGCGGCAGTGCGTCTCTCGCGTAGCTCTCTCAATATTTCACCAATTCGACGGTCCCGGTGCCAAACTTGCTCAGAATTTCTCTGGTAACCCACAAAAAAAATGCGGTGTTGAAATTCGGATGTTTGTGGGTGCGCTCTCCGTTGAAATTGATGCGCTGCATCCCGTGGCCTTGCAACCTGCCCCGCCTCCGAAGAGAGAAATATCAGACACTCCAACCTTTTGGATGCTTCCAGTGCGGGCCACAAGATCGAGCAGAACTCTGGATCCTTGAAGGCCAAGTGAGTGAGATTGGGTATGTCCGTAGTTCCTGCCCACGACGACGGCATTCTTTCCTGGGCTAGATCTAACACCAGCAAGTGCGTAATATTTTGAAACAAGGATCATTGAAGTCAACAGGGCACCCATTGAAAAGCAAGCCTATTTCCACTGTCAGCCGGCGCAGGGAAGTCATGGAGCTTAAAAGTATGGCAAATAAAACACAAAAGAAACGCGAACTCACCCATTCCGAACGTGTTGTCGACGATGAGCGAGATCTTGTTGGTGTGGCCCAAAATTCGAAGGCGCTTGCGTATTCGGAAGATCTGCAAGTGTAGCCGCCCACTGGTGCCGCCATCCATATGGTCCGAGTCCGGAATGAATGTAATACGATAGAGGAGGGGTTCTACCCTCGATACGAAATCAAATGTCTGAGATGAATACAGTCAAGGATGCGATGCCAACTCACCAGTCCCTCACATGCTTCGCAACCCGCATCAGTCTGAACCGAGTGGAATCGAGTGCCGTCAAAATAACTCGATACGACTCAATTTCACTCTAAATTGGATCGAGGGAGCATCCGTTTTAAGAGCCGGATCGAGCCATGTGCCGTGACACTATATCACTCGATCTGGCACTAAGCCGCTCGACGCTGTTCTCACTGGGCTTCACAAGCTTCACAGGTGACCGCTTCCGAGCCACAATCAACACAAAACCACCGAAATTTGTTGAACGTTCAGTTATATACCTCTTCATCGGGGTTTGTCCTCCCGTTAGGCCACCGCGCGCCTCATGCACCCCAGAAATTGATGCCATTCTTGCGCAATGTAACGGAGTCATCGATCTTTTTCTACGCTTCGGCATATCCGCGGATAGAATGGCGTTATTTCCGCGTCTGCGTTGGGGTTGAAGACATATGCGTTGTGCTGGCGGGCGGTGTGCGTGCGTTGGGTTCGTATGGTGTGCTGTAAATACATCCTCTGTCGTATGTACGATTTAATGCATTCCAATTGCTTCATTATTTGTGAGTGATGAAATCCCCAATATAAGCTGCGCTAATATACCGGTGCTCCAATACAGCGAGTAACGGCGGACTATTGGCAACGATTGTATTTGGCAAAAATATGTTTCTAATATATCGCTTTTATATCGCATATAAGCGGTATATTGCGCGGCATATATGTCGGGAAAGTCCGGTGACCATACCTTCCCTGTCCATAATTTGACTAGTACTGTTTTGCCTCAAGCTCGCTGCTGAATTCGCCCGCACACGAAAGAGCGCTGCAGCGCTCTTCACCGTCGTTTTTTTTTTTCGTTTTTTCGGCAAAATAGATTGCGGCCCGGCAGGGCCCGCTGTTTTCAAACTCCGCTATGCATTTCGAACTGAAAACGGGCTCAGGCTTGATGCCTGCTCGTGTTGAGGGAGATCTGAAGAGGCAGAATCCTTTTGTTTGCCTCAAGCTCGCCGCCGAATTCACCTGCCCACGAAAGAGTGCTGCAGCGCTCTCCACCGTGATTTTTTCGTTTTTTTCTGCAAAATAGATTGCGGCCCGGCAGGTTATCGAACTGAAAACATGATCAGGTTCTATGCTTGCTCGTGTTCAGACAAATCTGAAGAGGCAGAATGCTTTTGTTTGCCTCAAGCTTGCTGCTGAATTCACCCGCCCACGAGAGAGTGCTGCATGCTCTGCACCGTCGTTTGTCGTTTTTTCTGCAAAATAGATTGCGGCCCGGTGTTTTCAAACTCCGCTATGCATTTCGAACTGAAAACGCGCTCAGGCTCGATGCCTGCTCGTGATCAGGGAAGTCTGAAGAGGCAGAATCCTTGTGTTTCACTCAAGCTCGCTGCTGAATTCACCCGCCCCCGAAAGAGCGCTGCAGCGCTCTGCGCCGTCGTCTTTTCGTGTTTTCTGCAAAACAAATTGCTACCGCCCTTCCGGAGATTTTTAATGCGTGAGAGGTCGGTCTCTCAACGAGCCCGGGGCACCGTCTTCCAAGGGCTAGAGCCAGAAACGAGCCTTGGCGTCGCGTTGTGGCAATTTTGGTGTCTCAGCAGCGGCTTGATGTCATCTCGGTGCCGTTGACCGGAAGCCCAGAAATGGCCGATGGTTTTAAACTCCGCTATGCATTTTGAACTGAAAACGCGCTCAGGCTCGATGCCTGCTCATTTTCAGAGAAATCTGATGAGGCAGAATGCCTTTGTTTGCCTCAAGCTCGGCAGACTTCCGGGCTCCTTTCTGGCTCCAGCCCTTGGGGGAGGCAGATCGTCGTGGCATGGTAGTGTCGTCGTCTTGTAGCCTTGAGAGTTCCCGTTAGAAAACAACTCGGGCTCAATTTCAGCTGCTGAATTTTTCTCTAGATACAGTAGCGATGACGGCACCATTCCCGGCCGTTGGTCGCTTCGCGGTACGTGCATAGGACCACTGGACCATCTCAAGATAGCTGATCACGATAGATCACCAGGTATCGGCGCCTTGACTGATCTGGGCGGAACGCCAAACCAGGCGGCGGAGCTGACCTCGGTGGATCCTAATGCCCCGAGTATTCTCTCCCACAGCATCGGCTACCCCCATCGGACGATTCCGACTCGACGCTCAACAAGGGCGCGCAGGTCGCGACCATCGCCGCACCAATCGTTTTCGTCGTAGGCATCATTGTTTGTTTGCTTGGTGTGTGGTGGAGGCGGGATCATAGTACATTGAGCTTGTTGGCGCAGGATCACACGTATGATTGCCAGCAGCCGTACGGCGCCGCCTTCTACAAGGATGTCACCACGAAGCAATGGTTTGACAGCCTCAAGTCGGAGGGAGTTCGCACACAGTCCTTCGAGCAGTTCGTTGATTCACCGGTCCCCGTGATCACTCTCGTGACCGGCGCGGTGCGCGAATTATACTCCACATTCAAACCACACTAACAAGTTGCCAGATGGAGAACTCGTTGAAGGAGTACGCAAGCGGTGTTCGAGTCCAAATCAAGTTTACCGAGGAGGAGTTTGCCCCAAGGTGTGAATAATTATTTCTCATTCCGCTGTTTGTTTACACTATTCAGGTATCAGCACCACCGCGCCTCGCTGCTCAATCTTCAATCAAAGTCTCCGACGTGGTTTGCCCAATTCCAGCGCAATTTATACGTGAAGATTGTGTTCGTTTATTTCTCTCAATTGTTGCTGTCCGTCATTGAAGAATACCGTCAGATCTTCCTCGAACTTCCCTCATCTCAAGCGCGTCATCGCCGCGCCTGAAGAGGATGAGTTCGAGGGGGTTGATTTCGAAGCTCTCGAAGCGAGCGCCATCGGCGATGGCAAATCTGATGCACCTGTTGCAGAGGAACCGGCTGCCGCCGGAGTTGGAGCCCCACTGGCAGTTGCCGCTTAGTTCGTGCGTTTCACAGCTCTTGTTCGTTGAATTAGGCTCACGTCATTCACTCAACAGTCATCGCTCGGACCTCAAAGTATCGCTGCCCTTGTAGCCCATACATGTATGTTCCATTCAATTAGCTTGACCCAGTGCTGACGCCTGCCGGCAGGTGCATAATCTTACGCCCCGTCTATTTTACACTAGCCTCAAAGTTTATTGTCCGTTCGCCACCCCATAGTTAGTAGATTTACGTAGGTAGCCAGAATAACTATTGCGCCCATTCATTGGAATGTGAAAACTATCCGTCTATGTGTGTCTATGTGTATCTATGAACTAATCCGTCTATGTGCGTCTATGTGCATCTATGAACTAGAATCAAGGCTATGTCTTACATGGATTCTTTGCCTACTATGAGGGCTATGATGCCTATGACTAGCGTGGTTCTCATAGACGCCACCCGTACTATGATGGTCTATGGTCGTCTATGGGGGTACCCCCCTCCCACCCCACTTGTCTATCATAGACACGGGTTTGCTTTCGCGTCTATAACAACTTATTTGGTCTTTCTAGGTCTATATAGCCATTTCGGTTTTTCTTGATGCCACCGCCGCTCTGAGTCTCCGTGCGCACCCTTGGATTAATGGCTAAGTTTAGAACAATCGGCTTTAGGCGACGTCAATCAACTGTTAGGTTTGCCGAGTCGCCGCGGTGCAGTGAGGCTCAGGGACACCTTTTCGTGCGATATTTTCATCGACAATCTCTCTCATTGGCCCAAGACCACAGAAAATATTCAAAGGACCCGGATTTCTACCAGGCCACAGGCCATACTCCAGTATGTATGGCTCTGTATAGATAACTAAACAGATCTTGAAAGATCTAGGCAGACCCAGACTGACCTCTACAGACCTGGACAGATCCAAACAGACTCTCGCCGACCTCAACAGATTGAGTCTAGTCGGCCAAACAGAGATATCTGTTTAGCTATGTTTAGCTATGTCTAGTGGACCTAAACACAGTCTATGTTTAGGGGGGGGTCGGAACGTAGTGAATGGTGTTGTGCTCGGTTGGCATCTCGTAGATTTCTGTGTGGATAACCACCCATACAGTACTACCTTGTCTGTCTTCCGTAAACTCATTGTTCAGCCTGTGGACCACGTACCACCAGAGCCACCAAAATAAATCTGAAGCAACAGTTCGAACCCAAATTTCGCTGGCTATCCTCCCAGCAAGACCCTGTCAAAATCCGGCTTGAAGTGATGTCACAGTGGTCAAAATACGGTTTTGGTGCGAAATCTCGGCTTATTGTGCTCTCTGCGTTCTACAGGGCCGTTGAACAATATTTTCGCCACAAGCGAGTTTCTTCATTCCAGCCCTCGACTTGTTCTGGGTCAAATCTCCAGAAAATTGGCGACAGACCTCCTTGAAGGATCTTCAATTATCTTAGCATTTGCCAAAATTTTCGGAATATGTGCCACAGACGGAATGCTGTGTGCGGTGTTGAAGCATATTTTCATTGGACACAGGTTTCTTCATTCCGACCCTCAACTTGTTCTGGGTCAAATCTCCTGGGAATTGGTGACAAGCCTTTTGAAGGACCATTGATCATCCTACCATCTAACAAAATTTGCGGAATATGTGCCAAGGACGGAATGCTGTATGCGGTGTTGAACCAGATTTTCACCACATACAGGACGGGCCTCCGTAAAAAACCCTCAATCATAGCATCTGCCAAAATTTGCCGAATATGTATGTGCCAAGGATGGAATGCCTCCATGGGGGGCAGAACACTTCTAGCTGAAGAAAAATTCGTGGGATATTATTCACTTGGCCACCTTTTGAGTCGCGCTCCTGGGGAATGATAGCCCTGCTCAAGCGAAACTTTCTGTATCCTCCAAATTTTTGTAGCATGCTCAGGGTGCCAATGCGGACCCAAACATGGTCCCAACCAATGCATAAATGCAATCAAGGGCTCGGAGGATGCGCCAAGCCACCGTCAAAACGTGACTTGGTATGGAGACGATTGGGAGGTGAGATAAATCTTATGAAGTAAATCTCTAGGGAATGTCCTGAACAGAATTTTCAATTTCCCTCTGGAAAATGCGGTGAAAAAATAACGGGGGCAAAAATAAAAATTCTGTTCGGGACGTTTCCTTCCAAATCTAAAACTGAAAGACGATCTCAGATTTCGGCCATGTCAATGGTTGAGGCTGCACCGACGGTGGATTGAAGTTGCCAAGATTTGCCATCATTCTCGTGTTTGGGGCCATTATGTAAGCGCCATCAAAACGCGATGCATTGCCAGTACCCAAAGATGGTGAGCAGAAAGAAAACAAGTCACGAGACAGGATTGATTGAGTGATATGTCCTCAGAATCCGGCTAGCCTCTCTCTCTTTATAAAATTGTCCCTGTTTGTCCGAAGCCTTTTAAGCTCCGCTTTTGGTTCATCAGCACCGACACTTTGGCTAAATCAGCACCGAGACTTTGGAATATTAGCGTTAAACTCGAAGGAGCAAGCCGAGAAAGTACCGGGAGATGCGGTGGAAGGATGCTGCAACCGTCATCCAGAGACTGGTCAATTCCAGCGGCAGGTCTTATTTTCTTACCCTCTCACAATTAACCTCGATTCTGCGCTTCACAGTGCTGCCGAACATCTCCGCAAAGAATGTGCATACTCTCAACCCCCTTTCGGTCGGTTCCTACGCTGTTATGTTGAATGGTACTCGGTTCTACGTGGGCGAGATCCTGGACGTGTATAAACGGGGTGCAAACAGCCGGTATGGCTCGGTCAGAGACCCAGCGACGACATCAGGGCTTGCGTATATGTCAGTCGATGTGATCGCAAACTGTGCCACGGCGATCATCGGGCGAAACCCCTGAGCACGTAAATCCTTAATTCTGATCCGGTGCCCACAACAAACGCCAGCCCAGAACTTCACCAGTTCCGCTTCGATTCGCGACGTCAGACCCTCGTCCGACACTCCATATCCCTGGCTTTCATCTGAGCACCTCTTTTCCCTCAAAATCACCGGATCATCATTGCTCCTCACTGCTAATGTACCGCGAGCATTTATCGTTCATTTCCCTGGTCTATTACATACTTTTCTGGGCTATTTGCCTAATTGTATTCGCAGGAAATGGAATTCGGGTTCACACATGATCATTTGGTGTTATTATTTTGCTGAGGTATTTCAGCATGATATTGGAGACAAATATGCACGAAATCCCGCATCGCAGTGGCGTTTGACCATGCGAAGTGGAATTCCACAATATGCCTAGAGCGTGACACTGTGGCAGTGTGACATTGCTGCGTCAATCAACCCGCCGATCCGCGTCAATTGAAAACGTCACAGCGTCAGTCAAACGTCAGTGCAACGTCACAACGTCACTTTCACCCTGCCCGAGTTGGAAGCGTTTCTGCGGCGGGTTGCCCAAGAACTCATTTAGTCCGTCCAGAATCTGCGTTGCCGCGAGAACTAGATGGGCGAAGCGCTCGAGGAACAAGGCGCCGAGCGAGTACGTCGTAGAGACCTGGTCTGGATGTCGGAATACCAGGAGTCCGTGCCTAGACGGTTGAAGAGATTGATTCCTTCTTCTAAAGTCTCCCAATTCCGATTAATGTGAGGCTGAGTCCAACGCATGATGACGTCGCGGAAGGCAATGGTCTCTTCGGCGGTCTTGCCTGGTAGCTAGGGCTTGTAGCCGTGCCGCAAAATTACGGAGACACGGGCCGTAAATACGGTTACGGACCCGTACCGTCAAGCGTTGGGAGACCATCTTATACGGGACGGGGACGGTACGGGTTCGGCCGTATACGGTGAGCCGTAACCGTCCGTTTACGGCTTTACGGCTTTGTCCCACTGGTGCCTCAAAAATGGGAGGAAATTCCCGCGGATCAGGGTGGCAAGGCCGCCGATGGCATCCCATGGATCAACCTACTCATTGACCCAAGGAGCAACATTCGGCACACCCAGGAGGCATCGGCTCATGAAGAGTCCATCACGGAATGTTCCGAGATGTTCAACTTCCATGATGGATGTGGTTGCCCTCGTTGAATCGAGATGTTTGCGTGTTCAAGCTCGACTCCAGAGCATAACATGACATTTACCATGCAATAGATGTATGTTGGATGAAGAAATGAATTATTTTCGAATGTGTTGAAGTGCAATGACAGGTAGGGCCGTAATTACGCCGTAACGGGCGGCACGGGCGGGACCCGTGCCGTTCGAGCGTCTGCGCCATGGTCTTACGGACGGCTCAACCGTACCGTAAGAAAATTACGGCGTAATTCTTACGGCCGTGGCCGTAACACGGGCGGGTGCAAGCCCTACTGGTAGCACCCCGTCGATGGCTCCGTAGGTAATCAGAGGGTCGTCGTCGCGTAGCGGGTCAAATACCGGGTGGTACTTCTGTAGGGACGAGGCCAAGTCCTCGTCGAGTACTTCGCTATCGGCGCAGACCGAGACAAAGATTCGGGCGTTCGTTCTGCGATCGAAGAGATGAGACGCTCTCGGTTTCGAGAACGCCGCGACCGTGAAGCAAAGCCGAGCTCGAGGAGTTCGTCGACGAATTCGAACGCACTGACCGGCTCCCCGACGTCGTAGAGGCCGGATTGATCATGGAGGCGAGGGACGGGGTAGAAGGCCGCCGGTGGAACCGACGCGGCGGTGCCCGACTGTGCCGTAGCCGTTTCCTTCCCCGAGGGCGAATCGGTATCCACGGGAGGAGTTTCGGCAGGAGGGAGGTCAGGAGCGTCCGCGCCGCCCGATCCACCGTCACCGCCTTCAGCGGCCGGATTCTCCTGTGAACGGCTGGCTGCTCTAGCGTCTCGCGCCTTGCGATCCTCAGCTGTCTTCAGAGCTGCCGCGGCCGCCTTGGCAGCGTCTGAATTCGGAATCGGTCCTTCGCGACGGCCTGCCATTTGAGCGTCGAGGCTGCTATTCGAAGGAGGAGGTAGAACCGGTCGAGGTGAGGGGGTACTGTCGCGAGCGCTGCCCAGGGACTTGGCCTTGCTGTGGCGTGACGCCGGCTTGTCGCCGGACGGCGGGTTTCTCTTGCTCGACGATGCCATGAAGCGACGCGAGATGAGAGGGAGGGGCGCAAGTGATGAGGGTACTTATGAGCTCCACAAACTGGCAATTTGCGCGGCAGATCGATGATCGTTTCGTGTGTAGCACGCGTATGAGCGATCGACCAGGGGAAAGGGGTTCGCCCTTCCAGCCTCTCGCGGAGGAGGCGGTAGAGGAGACGGACGAGTTTCTTTTGAAGAGTCGAACGCTCGGCTAACGCGTTGGAAGGCGAATCTAGGATCGTTAAATAAAACAGGATCCCGTAGTGGTTTGCGAATATCGTCGACGAAAGTCCGACCCAGCGGCCTTGGTGAGGGGAATGTGAATTTCACCGTAGCTGACCACCGTAGCGAGCGGGTGGCTCTCCGGTCCTGGCCGTCAGACGATCGAAAGTCGTGTGGAGTCGGTGTGGCTCAAACAGTAACCCAGAAGAAGAAGAAGAGGCTCTTAACCAGAGAGCGGGCTGCCGTCGCAACGTCCTGGCTCCACGGGGCGATATTCGATGGCGTGTGGTCTCCATCCAGTTTGATGAAGACCCCTGTGCGTCCACCACTGTGAAGCAGTCGTGCTTCGGACACAGGGACTTCTCACTGGAGGAGACCAGAGAGGAGCGCCGCGAGCGCTAATGCAAGACTCTAAAGGAAGTCTTGCGCCGTAGACGGGAGCTGCGCTTCCGCCCGGTATCATGTAACCCTTTGAATGGACTCCGGTCACCCAGGAGAGGAGGGCAGTATGTGGATGCCCAGCCGAGGTGATGAGCTAGACAGATGCTCACCACCTCTGTGCAAGTTGCACTTAAGACGCAGTCATGGAAGTAGAGAGCAAAGAATAGTTAAATTACATAATTACATGACATGATCGGAAATACATAATCGCCGAGGGCGGAAACATGCAATAGTGAATAAGAGTAATAACGCTCCTTCACAGGTACATACCGTCTGGTACGCCTATTGAATCTCACCACTTGAAAAAGTCCCAATCTTAAGCGATGTTGCCGGAAAGAACCGGATACCTTAATCCTGGTCTAAACCTAACTTGGTATGAAACAAATTGAAGCAAAGTGTCAGACACATATCCGCAGCACTGACCAATTTTTCTTCAGGAGACAGATTAAAACCGAAGCTGCCGCGTGGCCAAATCCTCGGCAATCCGAGGCTATTTTTGGCCAAATAAGCCCTCAGAATGACCGATTTTTCGCGGCAAGGTAGATGCCGAAATTCCACTCATATTCCTAGACGAGGAAGGGAGGGAGACGGGAGACGAGATGGAACAACGATGAATAATTTGGGAAGACGATATTCCCAAATTAGAGAGTTTGCGATGCAGCCATTCGAGCCATCTGATGGCTGTTTGGCGTTGCGCAAATTGATGGCTAATGGCTCGAATGGCTTTGACACTTGCCCCTATTTTTAGAGTCATTGAGTTGCCTTTCGCGCCTTCAGCTCGTGTAAGGGTGTTGAGTCCCACTTACAAATATAACGGCCAGATCGCAGGTCCAAAATAGCTAATGTTTCTGAATTTGGAGGTCTCATGCAGTTTAGGGCAATTTCTTAAGCTCCACGCATGATAACATTCTCATTGGCAGTCCTTCTAGCAGAACACAGGATACACTGACTGTACTTTATCAGCCATTCGAGCCATTCGAGCCATCAGTTTGCGCAACGCCAAACAGCCATCAGATGGATCGAATGGCTGCATCGCAAACAGGCTATTGTGCGGATATCTTTTTTGTGTGTGTGGTTGCAGTGCTCTGTAGGATGGTGACATCCGAGGGCAGCCAAGTAAATTTTGGGGAGGAAAAGCGGGGTCGAAAGATATTGCTTTCACTATTTCCGTGAACGACTTTGAGTCTTTCAGTGGGCGAGTAAGTTGATAAGCATGTTTATCATTGCCTATATACGGTGGCGACGGAAGGTTCTGCACGCGCTCGTTTAGGCCTATTTCTGAGTCGAAGTACTCCAAATAAAATTATGGCATGACATTTGACTGATTCCCGGGATTCCTGCACAATTTGAAGCCATATGATACCGGTTGGGTTGTCCCAGAATAAAATAATCAGGGGCTTTTTCGAAAATCGAGTTCGCAGAGGGCAGTCTGAAAGTACTTGAAAAATGGAGCATATTAACAACTTAGTTCACCGGAATCGATGGGGTTTTGAGCTCGCAACGTGGCCCGCAAGTTGGCTATTTTCGGTATTTTTACCACAAAAGGTCCCAAAAATGCTAAAAATGCTCAACTTGTACGCCCTGGTCGCCAAATCACTATAAATTTAGGTCAACCAAATGATATGGTCGTCTTTTCGAGCACTTTCAGACTCTATACACCATTTTTTGCATATACCATACATCTGCAGACTCAATTTTTCAGAAAACCAATTGCGACACCATGAGATAGGATCGATCTGGTTTAAACTATGCGAGAACTCCTGAAATCGCTCAAATTTGATGCCACAATTTTATTTGGAGTGATTCGACTCGGAAGTGGCCTAAACGAGTGCGTGCAGAATTTTCCGTCGCCATTGTATTTCCACACGCTCACCGACGCGTAGGCTCGAATCCAGCCTGTCGTATCGAAATCTTTGTGTCGATAGACAGGCTGGTCGATCGGAGTTTAAAATCTCGATACGCGTAAATTATCCCAAAAAGGCTATTTATAATCAGCTTCAGGGCTCTACTACCCCGCGGAACCGGCCTTTTCAAGCGGCAGCTCCACGGGTACGAAGCTTCGGAAGTCGCTCACTACTGATCCCTTCGAGGCACTTCAACTCTTGAGAAGTGCGTGTCGTAATGGTCATATCAGTGCCGGGCCCATCGCAACGAAGCACATCGACCCTCTTCTTGCCGATCTTGACGATGATTTCGGGTATTCAGCTGAGAATGAAGTTGAGGATGAAGAGACGCACCATTAATTGCGTGCAGAATACATTTGTGCCCCTTTCTTTCGCAATAATTATATTAGGTCTGCAGGTAAAAAAAGCGCCCGGTTCTGCATTCGAATACTTCTGAACGCCGAACTGAACGCATTGAAGCCGCACGCGGCGTTCAGGGTCAAGGTTCGGCTCGTGGTCGAACCGAACCCTCCCAGCACTACGCTCAAGTGGTTGCAAAATATGTACATTATGTACTCGAAGTCTTCTATGAATACCTGGGTGTGTATATTGCCCCAAGATACAGTGTCAGTCTTGTCTGCCATGCCTATTCCATTATTTCAATGACGTTGACTCACCCAAACACCGAAGTCACTCCTGATAATATGCTGGAGCAGTTGCCAGGACGGCTCTCTTCTGTTTCCCGACAAGGAAATTAAGTTAAACATTCTTGTCGGCCCAAATGTTAATTCTGTATTGAATACAAGGAACATGAAATAATACCAGAGATTCCTAAAGCTTCAGCGCTCGCCTCGAAGAGGCCCAATCCCAAGACATTCCCGAATGACAAAGTTGAACATGATGCATGATGTCCAGTAATACACGCGGCGTTGACAACAAGGCTGATCGGCATTGTTCGGCATCGGCTTATGCCGGAGCCCAGTGCCCGCCAACGGAATTTTTCACTGGAAGCTCCCCACGAGCATTGCATTTAATTGATGCGGCACCCAAATCTCAAATTTTGATTCTGAGCTCCCAACAAGCATTCAATTCGTTTAATTGATGCGACACCCAGATCTCAAATTTTGACTCTGAGCTCCGAACGAGCAATGCATTCAATAGATGCGGCACCTCGCTCGGGTCCGGGCCATATACATTGTTTGGGCCGTGTTTGGCAGGCAGAAGGGAATACGGAACCGAAGGCGCGAACGAAAATTACCTGTTTTGCACGGTTTTTGAATTCGACGACCGATTCCCTCATATCGCGCTCAGTTTTGCTCAGATTATCTTGGTAAGTAGCTAGATCTTCCGGAAGAATTCCAGCGCAATTAGTGATAGAAAAAAGACCGCGAAAATATAACTTTATTCCTTGTGTGACACCGAAGGCCTTGTTTCTGGTCAGCCCTTCCTAGTAGGATGAGCAGTGGTCCGAACATGCTGAATTTTTGGGAGGGTACACTCATAAGTATTATACAGAGGGTCATACAACCTTAATTACGGATTTGTCCTCCCTTGAGTCGCGATTCCACCGGAAGTAATCTGTCAATCAGATCGTTGAACTCACCATAACATTTCGAATTCACAACCAAATTTCAATCTGAAACAACACAGAGCATCGCTATCAAGGTCCTATCCAAGCTATATCCTCAAAAAATCCGCGTGCAATGGCGCACACGGAAGAACTTTGATGCTGTTCTCCTGAAACCACCTGGTCGCACCTGCAGAAGTGTGCTTGGGGTCGTTGTCTTGGGCAAAAATGACCTGCTTCTTCGACACTTTGCGATCTGCGAGGGAGCCGAGAAGGGATGCGGAGAGGATCTCGCAGTATTGCACTCGCCGGGGTGAAATTGGAGACCATCTGTCGTTGGGAACATCGGATGATCCGGTGATTGGATGCTTACAGAGGCGGTCTGGAGACCAAAGATGCGCAGCTGCAGGTGCGCCAATTCAGTTCCACAACCTACAAATCGCACAGGCGCGTTGTGGAGCAGGTTGCGAGGGCTTTCGATGCATAATATACGGTATATATGTGACACTGCCAAATCCGTCCGTCGAAAAATGTTTATCTTGCTCAATTATTTAAATATGAAGAATCCCTCTTGGAAAACTGTTCTACGTATGAAAAGGAGTCATTTCCCAAGAGGAAAAAAAACAAGGCAAAAAACTGAATATGTAATTTCGTTTGCCAGGCAGAAGCGGTGCCGAGTGCGCCCAGTTTTTCTTCGTTGTGCGGCAGTTGCCCGTCACTACTCGATAGACTTGTAGGGGATTGGTGCCAGTGAAAGCTGTGATTCGTCCAATGCTTATGCCAGCGCTATACATGTGTACAATTGCCCATCTCAAGTCTTCCGAGATGGGCTTCCCCTTCGTCATCTTGCCATGGACGCCGGAGAGAAGAGAAAGGACGTGACGTGTCACCCAATGATGGTTGATCTTTGACGCGTTGCCGCCGGGGCATTACAAATCCAGTTTGTACCAAAACTTAGGGTCGACGGGGCTGTAGAATTCAGAGATGGGTGTAATGCACGAGTGGGGCGAGGACGGGACAGCGGAGCTGCTATCCGGAGGTCGTGATCCACGCCGCACGGGACGCGCCCGCATGGAGCACCACGAGCTGGAGGTGGGCTGTGGCGTGGGCGTGGGGAGGGCGCACTAGGTCGCGGGTATGTGGGGCTTGTTGCGAGGCGTATGTGGAGTAGGATGTGTTCTGCGAAGGAGGGCACAAGGCGGCAAGGCGGCGCGTGGGTTGATGCCGACGAGGCGGTGTGCACATTTACATGATTTCCGAGGTGCCGGTGGCGGGGGTGGATGTGGGCGTGCGCGCGCGATGGAGCCGGGGCAGCGGTGCACAGCGGCGGGTGCGTCCATGGGACGATTGCGGCTCCCGTCTATACGGGGAGAAGTGTTTCTGCATCCGCGTCCTGTATCATCGGCGTCTCTATCCACATCCGAGTGGGATGCTAAGCTAGCGCGGAGGCTATTCGAGCGGCATGTACCGAGAATAGACGGACAGGTGGCTGGAACCTGGGTTACGAGACGAGAAGCTAACCATTGAATTGGGTGAGAGTCGATAAAGAGATGAGGATGTGTGCCCACTCAGAACTAGGGCATCTTGAATGGCGAATGGACACGTAGTTGAGCGATTGAGGGAGATCTGTCATGAGTCAGAAGCGTGGTGGTGGGACTCCGTGCGACGGCGCCCTGCACACCTTCCGCCTGTCCTTTCTTACCTTCGTTGTCAGCTGGCCTCTTCTTGTCAAAGCCTCAAATAAAAGCTTCCAAGCTCCCACTCTGCACTACTAGCACCAAGTTACTATCGAGGACCTCTGGCCGCGCCGTCTACGCCGCTCGTATCAAGACCTGGCAAGTTTCTCTCAATCAAGTTCAAGTCAAGCCTTCTGGACTGCTCCTCAAGCTTCATCAAGTTCATCGACTCATCGTGGAGGACGCTGCGGCGCGTATGCTCAGCAAGTCCTGCAGGTGCCGCAATCAAATGTTCATCAAGTCAGGAACGGTGCCGGCGCCACAATCAAACAATGTCACCTGTTCATACAGCAGCTTCGTCGTTTCTGTAGCCTCAATTTCTGGGTAGTACAATCAATATATTATCTTTCTGTGCATTACTGTCCTGGACAAGTGTAGCAATGGCGAGGAACACAAACGAAATATTGGGGCAGCGATGGCGATCAAAGATGGCGGCGAATTGGGTAAACCCCGGCTCTACGCGAGCTCTATGGACCCTATGGATCTACGGCTCTACGGCTCTACGGGCTCTACGGTAGGGAACCCATTTCTACGGCGTCATTCGGTAGAAGGGGGGAGTGCCTACAGTCCTACAGCTCTACTGCAGCCTATCCAGACCTACCTAGCCACTGGGTGTTTTCCAGATGTACTTTTCAAGCCCTTTCATGTCACGTAGATCAAGTTTCTATATATGGTAACCCCAAAAAGTAAATTTTCAGCAACTTAGAAAATTAAGCTGTTCTGGTGGATTACCAAAAAAGGAAAATGGACAAGTATATGGTTGGTCTCTACTTCATGTCTAATTTGTGTATTCCAAGTCGTTTGGGCCAATTTGAAGTGAAACTGATGGAATTGCGCAAATTCCAAATTAGGCATTTATTTTGAGCACCACTGCAACCTGGGAAAGATTGACCCCAAGCAAGAACCCAAGCTGTAGACAGGCATCTGTCCAGCTGTTACATAAGGCAAGCACGACTCCATGGTCAGCCCACATGGCCCGGTGAACGCTGGAAGCTACGTAAAACTTCCGGCGGTTTGCACAGATGGCTGGCGCATATATTGTGAGGATGAAGCAAGCAGACAAGAATGTCAGTTGAAGATCAACGCCCAGGTGCGTTTAATCGGTATTTCAATGTTTCGCTACTATTTTTTGTCGGGTAGCTGGCCACCTAAGCATTTAGGCATAAATATCTTCTCCTATAGTGGAAGTATCGAGCACCGGCTATATAGGATCGAAGGCCTGCCTCCTACGAAGGGTTCAAGCCAACTCCCGCCAAAATGTATGGGGATTTGACGTTGCAATGAATTTATTTCGGACGCGGATACAACATTGCCAAATAACACCCTAGCTGGCCACCCCGCAGAATAATGCGCTGAGGACTTGCAATATAGCAACATCCATTAGGAATCATAGAGGGGGATCGTAGTGACCTTTTCAAATCGTAATAGTGGAGGTACAAGGTTTGTGAGCGGTGGAAAAATCTGCGTCAATAGGATGGGGGAACACCCAAAATCCCGAGTCCTGACTAAACGAGTGCCCCACATGAGAAACATTTTGCAGAGGCCCAAATTAAGATATGTGTGGCTCTATGAGAAGCATTGGGACATACCTGGATACCCAAGTCTATGGCAAAGAGCTTGCAGCTGCTCCAAAAAATCTGATTGTCTGAGACACCAAAATTGGGCAGTTTGGGGTAATAGGCAGTGGCGTAAGGGAACCAGAGCGTAGAAATTTTTCAGATATATTACAGGGAAATTTAACCCTGTTGAATGTATTAATTCGCATTTCGAACCACATGCCCCAGAATGCCATTTTGAGTCACATGCTTCGTAATGGCATTTTGAACCCTGTGCCTCACTATTGAATGGTTTAATTCACATTTTGAACCACATGCCCCAGTACAAAGTCAACTTGCATCCGACACAGCGTCGCAATGCAGGGGCAAGAGTGAACATTTATCCATTTTTGTGCAAGGTTTCCGAATGTCTGCCGCAGTTCTGGCACTGCTCGTTTTGAAGAAGGGGCATGGGTGACGTAGGGACCAAGGAGTGGCGTCGTGTACCGGCTTTATATAGCTTTCCCTCGTGAAGCTGATCATCATTGATTCAATGATTGCGGTGATGGAGATTATTTGACCTAAATTTCATTCCGACATTTTGCGGGAAATGATATGTAGCCTACAGGAACTTTCTTTGCACCAGCTTAAACGGCAGGTTCCCACCACGGAGTTCAAGCAAAGGACTTGGATATTGCCACCTGCTGGGTATCATCTGTCAATTCACCGCATTTGATTAGCTCTCCATATCAAGTCACGCTTTTCTGAGCATGTGAAAACAGCTGTATTTGGCAGGGATATGGAAACACTTGATCAATTTAAGCTTTTATCATCAAACCTTAATTGCGAGCCAGAATATTGCAGTTAGGGTTCAAATTGTTGCTGTGGACTTCCCGCGAGCGAGAATATCACATCTTTGATTTGGCAACTGACTCCTGCACCCAATTCTGCAAATAGAATGACTTGCCAAGTTGGAACGGCTTCTTGCAACCCTTGCACCAAACTTTACCACCTTGTACGCTCTCGGGATCAATCAGGGGGTCGTCGCAGAGCCGTTTCTTTCGCTCTTCGATGGACTTGCCCCATTTTCGTCCTGCTCAATTATCAATTCTGAGACGGCAGGAGATCAGTCGGTCCGACCGAAGAAGAACGCATGCGCACCTTTTGAAGCTTGAAAGAAGGCAGCCAAAGACGCGGGTGGGGTCTCACCAGAAAGCCCTGATACATATTTTGGTGAAAGTACACACCACCAAGGATGGATGGACCTGGAGCCACAGGCTCGAGCTTGCACAAGCAATCTACATGGGATATGTCAGATGAGGACAAATATTTCTCACAGGGATATTCACAAATCCAATCAGCAATCTGGCTTGTTTTTATACGCTTTTGGGTGGTCTTCTCGACGTATGCCTTGATCTTTTGGTTTTGTTTTGATTGCCCACGAAACAAGGGGTAAGCTAAAGGAGATGGCACATAAGTATCTATGTACTTTCATGACACCCATGGCTTGCCAGTGAGAAGAGCACTTTCTACATCGAGCAGATGGTGAGGCATGTGAGAGGAGAAAAAGAAAGGTAGAGGGGTGATGGAGGGTGGAAGGATGCATTTTATCATGTCTACCGTGGGGCCCAATCACGCGTCGAATGTCTGCTGTGCAACGTACGCATTTTGGATTCCGATTTGGCTCTCGGCGAGTTCGGATGTGCATCGTTCGTGTTCACAACTAGCCCCAGCGAACTTGTAGGTAGGAAGGATGCGGTTGTTCAGCTGTCGTAATGCCTCGTCCAGGTGGTCCGGCCAATTGGCAGGACGATCGGTGAACTTCGTGATCTTCGCCCCCTCATCTTCACCCAGATTCGGGGCGCACATTCGCTTGAGGCGTGACAGCAGCATCCCATTTTGGCCTTCGAGAAGGCCGTTGACCCATGGGGAATACGCCGCGACCTGTTCGTAACGCGAGCCATGAGCTCTGCAGTACTCAGCCACACGATTACCGGAGAAATGGCTGCCCCCGTCCGCCATGAAGACTTCCGCCATTCGGAAATCGCGCCTAATATGCTCGAGGCATTGGATTGTCGAATCCATCGTCCCGGCACCGGTAGGCTTGAACGCCCAAGTCTTCTGTGAGTAAACATCCATGAGTAGAGCGATAGTTTTGAAACCACCCTTCCCAACAGGCATCGGCAAATAATCGGCGACCATGAGCTCCCACGGGTGACGCCGTGTGATAGACTCCAAAAGTGCTGCGAAGTGAGCTCCACCGAACGCCTTGAACCGTCCACACTCGACGATTGCCGCGGTGATGGATCTGTTATTCTTCCTTGCGCCTTCTTTGACTGATGAACACCAGAACAAGTAAATTCGCCCCAAACACAGAGCAGCCACGGTCAAGAGCCTTGTATTGGTCTCATGGTCTTCGCTCATTTACCATCAGCATTTGCGCACCCCGTGAATGTTGGTTCACCGATTGTATTTCACACACCGACAGATTCAAGCGATGGTGTCCCATCTTTCGGTACCTCCTCCGGCTATATTGCCAGTGCTGGTACGCATGATCATCAGGTACTTTCCGTCCTCCCGTTCTATTTTTCGTCTGATTTTCATTCGCAAGGAAAATTTCCACCCGGGGTACTCTGGTACGGGTTTCGTTTTCGAGGAGTCATTTATTGACCTGATCCTTACTACTTTGACAGATTCGGAGATAAATTCGTATTCAGATTCGTTATGTAACATAGTGACTTGTGTGACATAACACCGTCAATTTTACCTATTTTTGACGCGTTTCGCAGTCGGGACCTCAAAATGTCGCGTCGGAGTGCCTCAAACTGAATCGCTGACCCGTCAGACACCACCCACTTGGTCGATTACTTCTACGGCGTCCATGCGAGCATCGGACAAGGCGGAAATTGGGCCAAGGCAGTGAGTACGAGTACATAGCTAAAAGGTTCAAAAAACATCCTCGTCATCTGACTCTTGATCATCCGAGCAGGATGTAATAGGTTGGAAGGTCGCCAGTTTCACCATTGTTTGAATTATGTTTAATACCGGTTGTCGGAAAAATCAAAAATGCCTTATAAGCAGGAGACACTGCATTCCAACCCCCCTAGGCACAGCTGTGGCTAAGGCCCCTAGGCAGAGGCTACACACCATATGCCTTAGGCACAAAGGAAATAAAACAAGGATTTTTAAAAAAAAAAAAAAAAAACAGACTCTACAACATTATGCACTCGTACCTCATGTGTTGTAGTCTGTCAACTCCCTTCGATCGTTGATCGGAGGCCAAGGTTGTTACATAATCAATTTTTTCTCGAGCGTCGACGACGATTCCAGGACGTGTTTTTCGGCATTTTTGCCGAATATTCAGCTTCAGTGACTTGAAATGAGTTCCTTCTCTACTGAGATTTGGCCGAAAAACGCGAGAACAGCGATGCCGAGTTTTGATGGGCCGGCTGCTTACCAAGCGGACCTTTCTGTCTCAGTTCAAAGAGGAAGAGAATTAGAAATCTGAAGAGACAGTTACCTTTTAAATGCAATTATTGCATATTCTACCTCCAAAATTTTCCAATGGAGGCAGCGGGAATGGCCTAAGAGCTGGGATGGATTTCAAACTCCAACGATTATGTCAGGATTATGTAACAACAACCGGACCGTCCATATACCCAGCGCGTGGTAAACTACAGACTAGCATCACCCGGCCCTCAAGACCAAGGCCTTCCCACTCTCCACCTGGCCCTCCACCCTCGTGGTCGAAAACCTGACTCTGGGTCAAAAGCAAGAGTGTGAAGGATGACTCCCACTGCACTTGTCGGAAAAATCGAAATTGCCTTATTTCACTTTGCTCGACCTTTCCTTATAGGGCCTTACAATTTCAACTGATAAGACCAGGATAATATCTTAGAGTTTAGAAAGGTTTTTTCCGACCCTGTCATTTTGGATTTGTGAGTGCGACACTCAGGCAGTGAGTACAGTGCTAAGGTCTAGTTAATTTAAGTGGAACCAACCGTCACCCGACCCTCAAGACCAAGGCCTTCCCAATCTCCACCTGGCTCTCCACCGTTGTGGTCGAACGCGGGAATCTGGGTCGAAAGCGAGAGTGGGAAGCATAACTCCCACTGCACCGTCATTCTGGAACAGAGGGAGGATCAGAGCCAACGGAGTAAGCGTCGAGTTGTCGGCGAAATCGAGATCAATCATTAGGTCTTGAACGTACGACGTGAGGATCGGACTTTGAGCAAACACAGTGCACATAATTCCCTGGTGGTCTAATTCGTCCGAGCGGAAAAGACACCGCTGGCTAGGCACCACAAATGCCTTAGCCACCAGTGCACAGGCCGTCAAAGTAGCATGGTCTGTCGGTCTCCACCATGTACCGGAACATGAGGAGTCTTTGTTTTCCGTGGAAGTGTGCTCGGTGATGAGGTCGATGAGCTCCTGCGCCAACTCGACCATGGTGGCAGGAAAAAAAGGGGCAGTTGATTTGGTTTTGTTGTGGCTAGTGTAGTGGGGTCAACAGCTCGTGATCGATGATCGATTCACTCTTGCCGGAGAGATCGGTCCATCTGAGTTTAAAATAGTATAGCACGCGAGCGATCACGTTTCTGGCACATGGCTTCCCTTCTGCCCTATCACCAAGCTTAACAAATTTTGCTACTGTATTATTTCGTTCCAATCGACAGTCACGCGTCACCGGGATGGCTTAGTCTCTACATGTTGAGGTGCTCGTGCCTCGCAATGTTGTAGGGGTGGCTGTCGATCCGGCATTTTGGTGAATGTCACTCGGGGCGTCGAATTGGTCCAGCGTGACATCCTGGAGTTGAAACAATCTGGGGAATAGTCACGCGTTTCAAAATCCAAGCCGTTGTCTGCGCTGGGGAAAAGGCAATAATGCCTCTGGTGGAAATTTGAGTTGAGGGAAATGTTCGCGCAGGGGTCGAAACTCTCGATTGCCACTTAGCGTGCTCAGGGGGCTTGCTGTGAATGAGAGCCTGGGAATTCGAGCTGGAGGCCGCGGGTGCGGGGTTCATGGAAAGAGTTGAGGAAGGCAGCAGCGACTCACCGAACAGGCGGACATGGCGAGTCGAGACGTGAGTGTGATTGACATCTTGTTCACGGCTGCTGTGGATTGGGTCGGAGATGAAAGGCACGCCGTAACTGCCATGTATTCCAGAAGGAGAGAGAAAAGACCCCAGAATATCCCCTTTAAGGCCTGTTCCTGGCCAGCTGGAATTGGTCGGGACTGGATCTCAAATTTTGAGCGTTTTTGTAGGGATCCGCACAGGCCTTCAATTTTTTTTCAAAAGTCGTCGGGATCAACCTCCAAAAATAACAGCGACAAATGCCATATTAGGCTAATGGTACAATTCTTTTTGGGAACGGCTGCAGTTTTAAATTTCTGGGTCCTTCTATTTATATTTAGCTCAGTATTGGGAATGGTGTTATTGCAAAATGAAAAAGAACAATTTTGAAGAGGCAAAGAAGGCTATTTCGAATGCCTTGAAACATGTTATTCGAAAGTTTGTTAACCGCCCTTGGCACTTGACGGACACGTACCAGAAGGGTTTCATTGTTGTTGCCCAGGGAGGTTCTCGGTGACTTCTCCAAACCGAATGGTATTTGCAAAATCTTAACTTACCTTTCTCCGCATTGAAAATGTGAAGGGTTTGGATGTCGAGGACATTGACGCTTTGATTGATTAGGAAGCTCCCCGGCTCGAATTTACAGGTCTACAACGTGGCGGGAGGTGCGGGCGCCGCGGTCAGATATCCGTATACCTCGTCATAGTCGAGCCCTGGCCTACACCGCTTCTCTGGACACTGTCCCGACAGCAACGACCCGGATCGTCCAATTTCTGGCCGTCTCTGGTACAAAATGATAGCATAAATTTGAGGGAAATTAGCGGCCATCGACGCAAGTTGCACAATATTTTCCGTGTCTGGCCCTGCTTTCTCGCAAATTTGCATCTTCGAGCCGCAGGAGTGGAATGCCCCCAGATTTCTAGACTGAATCGACGGCGTAAACACTGAGAGCGTTTCTAGCAGAAATTTCAGGCAAATTTACCCCCGCAGAAGCAAGTTGCACAATATTTTCTGTGTTTGGCCCTGTTTTCTCACAATTTTGCATCTTGGAGCCGCAGGAGTGGAATACCCCCCAATGTTTTAACTGAATCGACGGCGTGAACACTGAGAGGGTATCCAGCACAAATCTCAGGGAAATTAACCGCCGCCGAAGCAAGTTGGACAATATTTTCCGTGTTTGGCCCTGCTTTCTTTGCATCTTCGAGCCGCAGGAGTGGAATGGCCCCCGGGTTTCTGACTGACTCGACGGCTTGAACACCGAGAGGGTTTTCAGCATAAATTTCAGGTAAATTAACCGCCGCCGAAGCAAGTTGCAAAAAAATATTGTACAACAGCAGTCGCCGGTGGTTAAATTTCCTATACACTTTGCACAAAGAAAAAAAGAGAAAAACAAGGAGCCGAAATACATTATAATGCTGGGTTCCATTGGGAGGCACGGGGTTCAAAATGCCATTGTGAGGCACGTGGTGCAAAATGGCTCCCTTATCCCTGCGGAACACAACTGGAATACATTATGAGGCTTCAATTTCCATCCAATAGCCTCGGGACTATGCCCACTATACTCGGATTCAAAATCCGCAAGGGATGGTATCCTCAGAAACTTCGGAATGTCACTCCAAGAAATTTCGACTCAAAATATGATGTTCCTACATATATCACATCTAGCACCTTGTATCCTCCTCAGATCGAGGCAGTTTTCGTATATATCATAGTCATAGTGTCTCACTAGAGGATCTAAAATATATGCTACAGGTCCTGAGAATATTTTCAAGACATTTTTTGGTCAAATATTTAGAGAACATTTCAAAGGGATATGTCAAGGATATGTTGAAAAATTTCCTGATGGAGATATGTATAGCGGCCAAAATAAGCCAAAGTTTTGCTCACTCAAGGAGGAGTATTCACGCGCTACCCGTTTACTTACTCGAGTATCGTTCTGAGTCATCCAGTTGCTTGGCAACAAGGGGGCACCGGCATTCAAAAAAAAAAAAGATATAGGGCCGATTTTCTGTTTTCCAACGGGACTAACTGACTAACGGAAGCGTTCCCACGCTCCACACCTAGAAAGGCTCCAATTTAACCGATACAACATACCACACGATGCCTCGGTCCGTCGTGTTGAATAAAATATTTCATATCCTTGACGGCCTTATACTTCATTCGGCAGAGCATCCTAATGCGCAAGGAGAACTGTACTCAGGCGGATTATAATTTTGTATAGACATCTGGGTACATACATGTACCCCCGGTCGCATTGAAACCGATCTGACAAGGAATTTCCTGACAGCGGATCTAAAACAGTTTTTAAAAAGAAGAAAATTAGGCACGCGGAAGCGGCCGAGGCCGCCCAAGAAACAGAAACATCCGACCAAAACTTCTATCACATGGTATGACCGCCATAATTTGAATAAGCAGCGATACAACGAGAATCAGCGAGGCCATTGAGCTACCAAAAATGGAAATTCTTTATAAGTTTGTATAGAAGATGTAGAAGTAGAGGCGAGTGAATCGAACTAGAATGCAGTAGTAGAAGTAGAATTCAATGCTAGTACAAGTAGAACTTGAGGCCAGTGGATGTTACGGTGCGTGACGCTCAACAGGTTGTGTCCCAGGTATGCCACCCGAACAAATGCGCTGCGTTTTCTCCCACTTGCTCTGATCTCCGCCAGACACTGAAATAGATGGAATACAGGATCTCGATGCACAGAAAGGCACGACAATTATTACGGCTGCAAGTGAAGAACAACTGTCGGCATACGTCGAATAAGTAGGTACATGTACGTACACATTCTCTCGTTTTTTTTCACGGTGAATGACCGAACATTCAGGCATGTCCGCCCCAGCTAGTTACTCTTGTTGGGATATACAACTGCACGTGCTCGTGCCTCTGCTTTTACCGGCACATCCACGCACTATCAGCAAGTAGAGAAGTAGCTGCGTACTTGGTTCGAAGTAAGCTTGAGGGGTTATAAAGACCTGCCAATACGTAGCATCGGTCGGTGCAGGACCTGCAGAGGGCACGAAAGCATGCACGAGGACTGGCAACCATTTACATCAGTAAAACAACACATGGGTCTTTGGCGTCTTTCGTCTTTGGAACCCGTCTTTCGAGGTCTTTGTCTTGGGCAGGCCGTCTTACGTCTTTGAGAGTCTTTGTCTTTGGAGCCCGTCTTAAGTCTTTCATGGTCATCTTTCGTTCCGGGATATTTTCCATGAGTTTAACAGATACATTTCGATAGTTACTACTAGTAGTGGGCCGCATTCAGCCTACCATGGAACAGTGTCGGGCTGTATCCTGACCGTACGTACGGTGCGAATCGCCGTAGCTGGCACCCTTGAGTGAGTGCATGTCATTTTTTTCAAGCAATTTAAGCCTAAAGTCGACGGGCCCATTTGAGATGCTAAGGCCCGGGGAGTGACAAATGAATGAGATTACGCCCACCGCGGTAAGTTACCCGATTCGCGCGACGACGCGAAATGTGGCCAAGTCATTCGAACTCCGCGATCATTTGATGATCAATCGATGCACGTTGCTAGATGGCGTGATTTGGCAACGCCATCAAATTGTTCGTTGCTCTTTCTCTCCATCTCCCACCACCACCTTCCCATCCGTGCCCTCTCCCCGCTCCCGGCCTTCTAGACAAGAGACTTGAGACAGCATGGCCTGTAACTGTTTGTCTGTCTGTCTCCTTCGCCGCCTAGTGTCCTTGGGCTACTGTCAAGAGTCAAGTCGCAAGATACTTCAAGCATCTGAGGCTCGTCAAAGTTTGAAGGCTTCAAGTCTCTCAAAGCTTTTTGTTCAGTATCCTTCAAGCAGATTTCAAGTCCAAGTTCTTTCGACGGGCTCTCATCCTCAAGTCGATGGCGCAGCCGACGGGGACACACGCTAATCGGGGCGATCTACGGCGCTGGCGGGCGGGTTCTTTCGTTCTTCGACACTCCTTCTCCTCGGGTTGGTTGCAAGAGCCGAAACACAACCAGTGCGGGCGGAGACGCTGGGAAATGTCTCAGGCAGTATCCTCGTGCGTTTTGTTTAGCTTCTCTTGCCCTCTATTTACTTGGTCTTACTCCAGAATCCCGTGCTACACCCTCCTACCGTCAGCGTTGTCGTTCCACCAAATTATCTAGACTCAGCGACGACGGTCGTCGGCTGATCACATCGGTTCGCACTTCCGTGACACGCCGCAATGGTACCATACATGAAGCATCGAATTCGAGTAAGAAGCATTTTCCAAGAGTTTTGCGACGTAATAAGGCTTCGCGGTTACCAGCGCGAGAACGCGCGTATTTGGGATGGTCTGAGCTGGAGTTCCTGGTCAGACAAGGTGAGTCCCAACCCAATTCTTTTTTCTAAACACTACAAGCGGTTGACGACCCGCTCCGCGGGTCGTCATCCCCTCTTTCAAATGTGCTGAAGTCGGATGATTTGAGATTACATTTCCGTTTTAAAGTGTGTTCGGTGGTGCTAAGACTCAATTGCCGTTGCCTTTGAACTTCCCGTCGCATTCGACAGCGGCGTTCATCAACGGATTCATCGCTGGAATGCTCCGAGGTGGGTTTGTCCATTTTTTACAGAGGACTGGTAGAAACTTAACTGATAAAGGCTTTGTGTGAGGCGGAGCAAATGCAAGGATTAAAGTGCTGGGGGAAAGGGGAGAATGGAAGAGACCCTATTTCAAAGCAAGAAGTCGGATTTTAACTTTTGATTAACAATCAGAGTTTATTTGAGGGACCCTGGGCACTGGATTCAAGTTCCTGAGAGTCGTGGGCAAAAAGAAGCAGTGCGAAAAGCGTTTACAGAGACCACCTTAGTTTGGGGACCCATGTCCATATATGGACATGGGCCATGAGGCTGTGTTCGGTAATGCGGATCGATGGAATCAGATGTCAATCAAACCTCGATGCAACCGCACACGCACGCGTAGGGCGCACCTGTCGCAGCCTTATGATCTACTGTGAACTCCATACCTGTTAGTGGTCTTCTCTAGTGTCTAGGGCAAGATACAAATGAAGATTTGGGTAGTTTCGATCAATTCGTAAATGCACGTGATTTTTAACTTTTCCGACAAATCTCCAAAATCTGCTAAAATCGAGAGAAAAAATCGGGTGTGACGCGTGACATACGAATTGATCGAAACTCTCATTTTTGTTAGGGCTGGGTATCATTCCGGATCTCGGGTGTAATTTACAGTATCAATTCAGGGGGGTCCTCGTATCTTATATGAGGTCTGTAATTTACCGTAATGTACAGCGCCACAGGCCCGAAAAAATACCATATTTTACAGTAAAAAATGGTTGTAAAGTTTGTAAAATTTGTAAAGTATGTGTAAATTTTACCATCCCTCATTGTCTTTGCCCCAACTGCATTCTTCAGCCTCCCCGGCCATCCCTCAGCCTGTGTAACGTCGATGGTGGGCTTTGGTGAATATAATATGGTGCTAAAAATGCAAGCGCTGACCCGCTGTAGGCCCCAGGCAGCCATCCGCGAAAATTATAGAAATTACACTCAAAATGAGAGGTCCGGTGTAAAGAATGTAAAATACATGTAATTTACGTGTAATTTTCGGTGTGTAAATTACATGGCCATTTAATACCCAGCACTAATTTTTGTTCACTTGTCGTTTGGATTCTGTCAAGTGCCGGTAATGCCAATGTTCGCCGCAGCAGCCTTGGGTTCGGTGCACGGTGGGAGCCATCTGTCAATGTTAATGCAGTGCCTGTCAAAGTTTGTTGGAGGGGTGACGTAGTGCCGGCTATGCCGAATTTTGATTGCCCTGCAGCCGGCAGATTCGGTCACCGACTGGGGAGCTGCTGGGCACTACGGCATAGTGGGGATTGAGTGGAGCTAAAAAGCTTCAGACGGACAACGTAATTTTATAAAGAGGGTGATAATAAATAAGCGCCGGAAGTCGCGGGACGCGGTGCCAGAGAGCTGATAGCGGAGTTTAAAAAAGCTTCAGCCTCGGATGTGATAAGAATCATGGTGAGAAGATCGATGCCGCTGAGGCCAGAAATCGATAGATTAGGGCTAGTGAAAAGATTGACAGATGGCGGAGTTTGAAATGGCTTCAGACGGACATGCTTAATTTTATAAAGAGAGTAACTACTCATGCTGAACCAGGCTGTTTGTTTGCCCTTGTACACACGGTTCTCCGCTCCACAGCCCTCGGTTGGCACATGCCGATGTGCGACGACCTGATCTTTCCACATGTGTGACCGTACTTAGTGTTGTATGTTGATACCTGAATATATATCACGTTTTTTTGTCATCTTTCGAGTGCGTTCTACGGATCTTTGGACATCTTTGAGTCTATCTTGCCAAAGACATATTGCGTCTTTCAGGTCTTGGCCAAGACAAAAGTCTTGACCAAGACTTTTGAATCTACTTAGCCAAAGACGTGCATCTTTGGAAAAAATGCGTCTTTGGCGTCTTTGACGTCTTTGCCAAGACGCCAAAGACGTCAAAGACGAACATGTAGTTTTACTGATGTAGTTAAAGTGACAGAACACCTGACGCGACGTACGTGGTTCAGCAAGACAGAATGCCTGCGCCTCGACGGGGTCGATGTGTATACGTCTTCATCCTGGAAACAATATTATCACGCTGTTATTGCGGCAGATGATAGGAACTCGCCTGATGCGGCCGTACTTTACATTGAAATCCTAATCAAGGAAAGCCCCGATTTCATTAGACGAATCATTATGGTCGATTCAAAAGTACTGTAAGCATGTAGCTCCAGTGTGCTCCGTTATTACTTCGTAGAGGGTGCTGTAATCTAGATTCCCTTGGGTCATTCAAGACATTCCCAGCACGGCGTGAACCAAGTATCATTTGGCGAACAGGAAAGGCGATAGAAGACGTACCCCAATTGCGATATAATGAACGTCGGCGAGTAAGGCGAGGGACTCTTCCAAATCGCTGCGGGAACCGGTTGGCTCCCAGGCCATTTTGAAGACATCCAGAATTAGAAAAGCGGGTGCGTTCTACAAGAAATAGCCATATATACGCTGCGAAGGCCGAGTTCTTATGTCAATCCCGATATGACATGCGATCGTTGAAAGTAGTTCGGTGCATGTCAGGTTCGAGTTGCAGGCAATGAAGTATCGCTCCATATATCTCGCGGAAACTTCAGGATTATAAAGAGCTGCCGTGGCCGGACTGGCCTTCCCCATGCCACCAGTCCCCAGAAATGGGATGCGCGGAGGGTCTTATGAAGGTAGAGATCCGAGCGATAAATGATTATCTGAGACAGCATTGTTGAATGGCCCTACCGCTACAAAATATAATGGGTCATCCGCGCCCGTGACCGAGGAGCTAGTGTGGTTTCGGAGGGGAATCCGCGGTACACGCATTGCAAATTGGATCGCTGGAAGGGTTGTTGTGAGGTTGCATTTCGCCACAATCACCTCGGATGGGAAACGCGGAAATGTAGCGAACGCGGAGGGATTTCGATGCATCGGCCACTGTGTCACCCTCTCTCTCATCATGTCATGAGCCGCACGGAGGCGGAACGCACGCCAGCGACCAGGTGAGATCGGGAGGATTTGGTGAGTTGCGCGGTGTTGGGACCGTTTGGAAACCGACTTGTGGGTGAGTTTCCACACGTTGACCATACGGCTCTGCCACAACATAGGTTCAGCTTGAAAACTGCGCTCCACAAATTGCTACTCCCAAAGAATGGTCGGGAGTTCGACGCTCTTCTAGAGTTCCAGGGGCGTCCACGACATTCCGAAGCCAACGCGAGTCAGGAAGCCCTGTGAAAAGGTAAAGCCGGGGTTTGTTATACTTCCATTTCGAAGGAGGACTCATTACAGTAACGTTGTGAATACTGTTATTAGTGATTATGCGGCTTCAATGATGACATTTCTATGGCCATGGGCTCGCTCCGCTTCTTCACAACGTCCAAATGGACTCCGCGCTGGCAAGCAAGACGAACGGGAGCACCTAGACCTAGAGGAAGGCGGGGGCGTACCTCGCATGTAAAGCGCGCTTCGGGGACGTCTGGGGTGAACGCCTGCGCCGCACTGAGATTGTTGTCGACGTGGAGTATGCGCCGGAAAAGGGGACCCGAGAAATTAGAGTACTGCCGAGGAAGTACTGCTGCACACGTAGTCGTCCCCGCACGGATCTCCCGCTACCTCACTGCACCGTCGGCGTTGTTGGTCTTCTCCGCGACACACGGGGCTTGGGTATTGTACATACGAAGCCATTGAGATGTTGAGGCTGGTAGGGAAGTCAGTAAAGTGCCAAGAAACAAAATACTAAATGGGAATGCATACTGCTGCCATGCGTGTTAAATCTCATCGTTCCCGGGATTGTAGAGTCTACTCGGATGTTGAGGATGACATCGGCGTCCGGCGATGCAGGGGGGGAGGCGCTGGGATGCCCCGGACGACGGGGGAGCATGCAGCGTAGAGCAGACACATGGTACATACCCTTGAAGGGGATATAACTTATGAAAATAGAAAATAAGAAGGAGCATACGTACCTAGTTTGTCAGCGCGCACGTAGACATTCTGCGTATTGGCCCCCGTTAACTTCTCGTGGAGTCGGTAATACTGTGACGAGGAAGATTGAACGGGGCTAGGCAGGTGAAGTGGGGCACGCACGACACACGGATGACGCGGAAGTTTCGCAGCATGTAGAGGGCTCGGATACAAAGGCGAGAGAACCAATATTCCGCAAGTTATATATGCGGCGGAAGAGGTGCGAATTCGGGGTATGCGTATCCGAACAAGACGCAGCCCCGCCTCCATTGGAACTTTGATGTTGCCCAGACATGTAGTGCGGAGGCGGGATCGCCGGCCCTTGTACTAGTATCCACTCCAGCGAAGTGAGCTGAAGGAGACGGCATGTTCGCGAACGTTGTAAGGGAGAATCGCCAGCGCTTGCCGGAGATGCGAGATCATCACCAAAAGCGGGAAGTGAGTGTAACGGTATACATACCATTGCAGACTTACACAATGATCAAAAACCAAGACAGACGCAAATAAGCTATGTGATGTTTAACACCCGTATGTACCACACCAATTTTCCTGTAATCCTCACCTAGTTTGTGTTGTGTGCAAACCATTGTGAAGTTTGCAATGGATTATAAACCTGAGTATACCTGCTTCCCTTTTGCCATTTTGCCCAATACCATGCGCAAAAGAAGGGAAAAAATATATGCATTACGAAAGTAAATGACATGGCAGACTATAATAGTTACGGCCACCATCGCACCCAGGTGGAGACGTCGAACCAGAAGGGAAAGGGTCCCGGGACTCGAGGATTCAAGATACAGAACGGATACGGATGATGGTCGACATTCAGCGCGGGGAAGTTGACCAAGGATAGCTTGGCGCACGACACAATCGAGTCAGCCATCATGGTAGTGAAGGGTCGTGGGCAAAGGTTGCGTAGAGGGTGTCGACAGTCGGAAGGCTGGGCATGTTTGGTGTTATGTTGTGGAGTGAGAATGCCTTGACTTTGAGGAACATACTAGGACTTGAATAATAAGTCATGAAACAACTTGATTGGAGAACAACGACTTGAGTCTTGAGTCTTGAGATGAGGAATTTGAAGTATCCAGTACTTGAGGCCTGGGGTCTTGAGGCATTAGTCTTGGATCTTGAGTCTTGAAACGAAGCCACGAGCAAGATTCTCGGATCCGCAGAGTAAATCAAGTCGCAGGATGTCTTGCGTTGAGGCCTGGGGCCACTTGGCAGCTTGGATAGGTTTCTGGTGTTTTAGTATGGTAGCAGGAGGGCGTGGAGAAGCCTACAGGAAGGGGGACGGGTTGGGGACATGATGGTCGAGAGGAGAGAAGTGGCAACGTGGGATCAAAACTCGCATCAAACATCAACATGCGCACGGACCACACACGTGCTGATGTCGCTCTTTGCGTCGCTGTCGGCGCCGCGTCCGATTTCTTTGCAACTTTCCTTGCCGGTGCCATTGGCGTACCTACGCCATCGAGACCTTTCAACTTATGAGGCTTGTTTCTCAGTTTGGAAGTCAGCACAATTAATTCAACCGAAAATATACCGGGCACAAACGACTCTCAGAAGATGTCGACTCGACACACCCGACTAGTGAAAACATTGCTAATAAGTTGCAACTCAGATTACAGCTATTGGCAGTACCGAAGGCGCGGCCGAAGAATTTCTGGTTTCAGATGTTTTCAAAGAATTACCCATAACTCGGTCAGTTCTTCATGGATTTGGATGAAACCATGCTAGATAATTCGGACTAATTCGTGCAGAATTAGTGATAGAGAGAAACCAGTGAAAACATTTCATATTGGATGATGTAGGATTTGGGGCCACTTTCGAGATAAATGCTGTCTACCGAAGTCCAGGCATGTTCAAACAACATGGTTTTTTGCAACAGATGGCCTACATAGAGTTAGAAACATCTCATAGAGTCAGAACTTTGAATAATTCAGTCTGTGATGCTTGCAGTCAGGTCGGGATAACAGGCAACCCAGCGGGATCTGAAATATTGTGGACATTTAGTCAAACACGAAATATTATGTACTTGTGCCTCTATGGCATGTTTGAGAATGTGAACAAGTCTTCCCTAGCCAAAATTTAGACAATTAGGACATGAATTGGGCATGCCACATCAGATTCATCTCCAAAAAGCCTCAAAAAGCCAGATCATCCAATATAAGATATTTTTACAAGATGCTTTCTATCACTAATTCCGCACGAATTAGCCCGAATTATCTAGCATGGTTTCATCCAAATCCATGAAGAACTGACTGAGTTATAGGTAATTCTTTGAAAACATCTGAAACCAGAAATTTTTCAACCGCGCCTTCGGTACTGCCAATAGCTGTAATCAATACCGTATAATACAAGATTTGCTATTTCATGACAAAAAACTGTGTGGAGACAAATCCTATTATGTGTATTATCTGCAAACCTTTCGCCCACTTTGTGACAGCTTTGCAAACCTTTACCGGCTTGGCGTCACGATTGCAATGGTAGGTGAAGGGTCTGCCAACCGATTGTAATCCGCCATCACCGCGTTGATTGATTGCAGTCATCACCGGCGATCAGCGAGATCTCCCGCTTTTGGTGATGATGGAGAAGACGAAGAGCGGACGCCTAATCAAGCTGACATCATTTGATCGATAGGCGCTTCGTCGCTCACGCCTCTCACTCCGGAAAAACCGCAGTTTCGGGAGCGTCGATAACGTTCCCGATACCTTTGGTTTCAGGAACAGGATAGGTGCTCCCGATACCGTTCCCGAAACCAAAGGTATCGGTACCGCAGATACCGTTCCCGAAACGGAAGGTATCGGGAACAGTTTCCGACCACCCGATACCTTCCGTTTCGGGAACGGTATCGACCTTACCAAAACTGTTCCTGATACCTAAGGTATCGGGAACGGTTTCTGGGACCCAAAAACAAAAGGTATCGGGCCCCCAGAAACCGTTGCCGATACTTTTGGTTTCGGGAACGGTTTCGGTGTCCCCGAAACAATAAGTATCGGGAACGGTTTCGATGTGCCGGAAGCCGTTCCCGAAACCTTTGGTTTCGGGAGCATTGAAACCTAACTGCGGCTGAGCTGCAGCTCAGAGGCAGCTCAGCTGCAGCTTGCAAAAAATGCAGCCGCAACTCACTGAATTCAGTTATTTTGGCGTTGTAAGTTCGTTCGTCCAGCAAATTTTATTGTATTGGATTTGTTCACAGTCTGCAGCAATTTGGTAGATAAAATATTGTATATACATTTGTTTTTTAAATATTATATGAGTTGCAGCTGCATTTTTTGCAAGCTGCAGCTGAGCTGCCTCTGAGCTGCAGCTCAGCTGCAGTTAAGTTTCAATGCTTCCGAAACCAAAGGTTTCGGGAACGGCTTCCGGCACATCGAAACCGTTCCCGATACTTATTGTTTCGGGGACACCGAAACCGTTCCCGAAACCAAAAGTATCGGCAACGGTTTCTGGGGGCCCGATACCTTTTGTTTTTGGGTCCCAGAAACCGTTCCCGATACCTTAGGTATCAGGAACAGTTTTGGTAAGGTCGCTACCGTTCCCGAAACGGAAGGTATCGGGTGGTCGGAAACTGTTCCCGATACCTTCCGTTTCGGGAACGGTATCTGCGGTACCGATACCTTTGGTTTCGGGAACGGTATCGGGTGCACCTATCCCGTTCCTGAAACCAAAGGTATCGGGAACGTTATCGACGCTCCCGAAACTGCGGTTTTTCCGGAGTGTCTTGTTTCGCGCCACCACTCTCGCGCTCCTGCTTCCTAATCCTCTACTTCCTGACGCCGTGAACTCGCATCCACGAACGACCTCTCTCTCAGCGCCTCGCACCACTCCGCTCAGCGAATGGCTTGCGATCACTAGTCCCGTCCGCCTAGCGGTCGTCGCCCCGCCTCGCCTCGCCCTGCACCTCCTCACCGTGGCCATCTCCGTGCGGGCGCCCCTTCACCATCTGGTACGTCCTTCTTCCCTAGGCTCGTGACCAGCCTGCCTACGAATGCCAAAAAAACGTGGCGAGCACTTTGCTGCCTATGGCAACGTGCTCGCCTCAATTGTTGCTATCGTAGGCAGGCTGCTAACGAGCCTACTTCTTCCCTCCCTTCGATGAATCACCCTAACGCTCTCTCAGTCAGGGTAGATCTGCCCGTTCGTTCGTCTGGAGCGTGTCGCCACAGCCCGGGCCGCTCGCGAGCGTAGGAGTCCCGGGAATTGGCGACATGGGCAGGTGCGTCCAACGGGATGCTCGGATCGACAAAGTGCTCCTTTGCGTTATTCACAAGCATCCCACATGAATGCCCATCCTCCTGGATCGCGATTGGCAGGTCTACTAACCCCGCCAGTGTCGGCGTGTGCTGGCTAAGCCACCAATGGCAAGCGGCGAGCAAGTCCTCGGGGATTGGCGTCTTGAAGGAGTCGCCATAACGAACGACAGGTTTATCGCGACAATCGAAGACCATGGCCACCCAATGCGGCTCGTCCGTGACAGGCCCAAGATGTGCTGAGGTGATTAACGCGGCTCGATTCTGGACCAAGTCATCTGCGATGTCGCGAATCCATCGCCAGTCACGAGCGGTCCAATACGTGCCCCTCTCGGCTGCACGATAGGCCTCCAGGATCTTGGGGATAAGCGCAGTTCCCCACACGCGAGTGTTTTTCACCAACTCCGGGTTTGTATTGATTTTATGACCGAGAAGTTCCAGCATGTCATTCATCTGAGAACCTGCCAGCCAATTCGGTCCGAGAAATCGCCAAAGAGTGTGGAATGGCTCCGAGTCGGACACGCCCCCAAGGAAGCATCGCAAGCTTCATAGCCGTGTCCTCGGCCAGCGCTGCACGACTACGGTTTACGGGGGTGATTTTCTTCTGGCGGTTGACCCATTCCTGGGATTTGCGCAGCTTTCCCCACGCGTCCCGCTTGAGTGTCGACACAGATTCCCAGTAAGTTACAGCTAAGCTCAAAACGATAGACACAAATCGATTTGCGAGCTCAAGTTCGGGCCGAGCACCGCCCCCAACCATACAAAGCTCCATCCACTCCACTCCACAGCCCGCTGCTTTCGACTGCTACCAAGCTCACAATTATTAGTTGGGGGAGGCGGTCCCGCTCCGAGGAGGTATGCATTGGGTCCAGAAGAGCCAGGTGGCTTGCGTTGTAATTGTAGCACCCCATGTTGTGGTTGAATGTAGAGCTGCAAGAGGTCCATTTTATTCTGTTGAAGCCCCACTGACGTTGGAAGGAGAGTTGTCATGCAAAGTTTATTTTGTGGAGGACAATCGTCAAGACAAAGGACAAAATTAAGTAGCTGCTCTCATCAGGATTTGTTTGGTCGGGGGCGGTGCTCGGCCCGAACTTGAGCTCACAAATCGATTTGTGTCTATCGTTTTGAGCTTAGCTGTAATATCCACAACGGGAAGTGTGTGGCAGCACCGCCGACGTGACCGTAGATGACAGACCGAAATCCATCTGCTCTCGAGAAGTTTGTGGATTGTCTTCGTGTCCGGAATAGGAAGACGCCGCACGCGAATCAGCAAGTCGCGGTCGGCGATATCTGGGAGAGCCTTGCTGAAGAACTGAGCCGGCTGGAAGCCGGTTATCGCTGTGTTTTGAAGGGGGAGCAAGAACTCGAGCATTTTGGCGATCGGGAGGTATGGCGAGGGGAGCAGGTCGTGTTCGAGCTCCTGCGGAATCAGGAAGAACTCTGCCGTCACTTTTCTGAGCCATGGCGGGACCGTAGCCCACGACTTCTGTTTGCCAATCCAGTCGGAAATTTCGAAGGTATTCTCGGTGTTCATCAGAAGAGAGAGAGGACGAAACTTGAATTTTCTTGCGCGTACATAAAGAGCATGTATGATGCCACAAAAAATGCTACCGACGGCTTTGCCCGGTTTCACTCCTGCACCGTTCCTGTCGCCTCTGGAATCAAGTGAAAGTTGAATTGTTAATCGCGCCTCAAGTCGACAAACGCGTTCCAAAATGTCGACAAACGCGATCTAAAAATATGGCAAAGGTGATGGAGTGGAACCAGCTGATGCTGTTTTAATTTTTCTGTCCTTCTTGAGCCCCATTTGTCCTCGGATAGTTGTTGGCGAGCTCGGGCGCGATCAGGCGGGCCTCTTGGCGGCGTGGGCGGGATGATTGGCGGAATGAACAACTGCCAAGCCAGTGACGACCTCGATCCACTTTTGAACACCGAACTCAGTGAACAATTGCGGTGACGGGTGACACCCCGTGAAACTTTGGTCGTAATACTACAGTATTCCAATCTTGCGCCGTTACTTCAGCCGCAAGGTAAAACACCGTCCGCTGGGTCAATGCCGAGGGACGAGTTCATCTGATGGATCTGACGCTAAAGTTTCCTCCGGGAGCTGTACATATTCAGGCGACATAGCTTCGGAGCTCATCTATCAATGGTACTTGTTCGTTTTTCAAGCGAATAAAAATGACCCATCCTTGATGACTGCGGTTAGATAACATCCCGTTCAACCTCCAATACGATGAGAAACCGTATAATCTCACTTTGGAGGTGGGTGCATCCTGGTGATAACCATGTATATATTTCTAATGGTCACAGGTTTGTGCTCTGGTCAGTGATTTGGAGGTTCTGGAGGCTGAAGGTCAGATCCAGTCGACTCACAGGGGGCACCCGAAGTCGAGATGCGACCCGCCGATATTGCTTAGAAGTCGGTGGAAAGCAGGGTATGAGGCGAAGAGCAAAACCTACCTTATCCTGGACTCGGAGGAGAGGGATGCGGACTGAAATCCGCAATATCCCTGATGCTTACCTATGCCGGCCGCATTGGCCATGGACAGCTGGGTGCCGTCTTGCATGGTCACACGCATCTGGGTCGATTACAGAGTGAGCCAGGGGTGAAATGGGACGAGCGGCGCAATTCGATAGAGTGGGGGAGATGATGGAAGAAGGGAAGAAGGATGCGAAAGAGAACGTCACTTTTGAACGGAAGTTGAGCGGCTGATCGGGGAGGTCGCAAATAACGTTGTGGAGCGTCCAGATTCCTGGACCGAAGCTATTTTCTGATGCACAGGTTAACGTGCAGACCCTAGAAATAAAATGGGAAATGGCATGGACATATGGGAGCTGAGTCGAAGTCACTGCATTCCGCGGGTTCGTCGGCCCAGGGTCTGCCGGACCCCCGTCGGCAGAGGTCAGCAGACCTCAGGGTAGACCGAGTCTGTCGACATGGGTTGAGCTCTGCCAACAATCCAGCCCAAATTCAAATATAATCTGGGTATATTGATGCTTCATTTGAGTGTCGTTTCGGTCCAGAGACAAGCGAGAATATTTGATGGTATTTGGTTGCACCTTCTGCATTTGTGATCCGGCGCAAATCCGCCGCCTTTGTCCTGCTCTTCGTCGCCAACTTGTCGTAGCCTGTCCTCGCACATTGCTCCAGGGCTGAAAAATATAATTCTATGTCCGAAATACCGCCTGGTGGGCTGGATGGGAGTACGGTACAGCGGCTTCCGCTTGCGGCACGGCGCGGCGGCGCCACTGCCAAAGCGTCGCAATCCAATATCACTCAAGCTCCACCTCCCTCTTCTATACCGACACGTGGCGGTGGGTCGTCCAGCGGATCGTAGCGCCAACCCACCCCGGCTTTTTCACGTCGCGGACGGGGAGCTCGCATCGGAAGCACATATCATCTAGATGACACCGGTTCTGGATTGAGCACACAACCCCAGTATGCACCCCCACTTGCTGAAAGTTGAGGCACTCTTAAATTTTAACTAGAAATCTCAACCAAACCGAGTCGTCGGGCCCGCTGGTGGCTGAGAGTTCAATCCCAGCGTCACCGTACGTATTCTGCAGTCCCGGCCACAGGATAAATCAGTGTTGGCACTGACCGGGGTCAAACAGGGGGTCAAGCGGTTTGACCCCCAGGGTCAACCATTAACTATGCCCCGATGACACTCAAAACTCTTATCAATCATTTTAGGCTTCAAAATGCTTGTGGGATATACCTTGGGTCAAGAGGTTCCTGGTCTGCTGCGTCCAGTAAAAATCACCTTGACCGGGCCAATGCCAACACTGGGATAAATATGACATATATTCCGCAGGACGCTGGAGCCTCCAACTTTTGACCTCCCTGCCGCATCAGTGGTATAAGACAGACGAAAATTAACGGCGCGGGATCATCTCCACCCTCATTGGTATATTCGTTGTATCATGTATCTGGTGGCATTTCTACACACCAGACATTGTGTCACGTTTCGTGCGGCGGGCGTCATTCTCGTTTGCGTGGGATATGTCTACATCATGTAGACCCGGCTCGTCTACACATGTCTACATTTGTCGACATCGGTCTACGTCGGTCCACGTACGTAGACTGACATAGACCGATGTAGACACATGTAGACCGATGTAGACAAATGTACATATACCTCGCCCAATTTAGGCCCACCTGCGGAACTGGATGCATAACCTCCACGCAGAATGGGAGTGAAGACCGTGGTTGACGAGAATCGAACGTGTGATTTATCTTGGATTTTTCGTAATTGGTTCATCAATTTGATGGTTATGTGTAGCTACTAAATTTAGAGCTTACCAATATGCCTACAAAACAGCGGGATGCGCGAAGGACGGCCATGAGCCGCCCTATCCGGTAGAACAGCATTATAAAGCTGACCGAGGTATGTCTACGTACGTCTACGCTGTAGACGCACGTAGACATATGTAGCCGACGGGTAGACAGACCGTGTCTACGCCGCGTAGCCGCACGTAGCCGCACGTACACCGACATCACGGCGTACACATACGTAGCCGGACGTAGACAAAGATCAACACATGTAGCCACACGTAGACCAAAGTACACCGGAGTGCATCTACGTAGGGTGGGAACGCAGTGACCAGATCAACAAGCCAGGGGCGTAAGATTACCAGTGCGGCTGCCCGCCTCGGGTTCACGGGTCCATGTTCGGCCAGCAGGACCTATGTACAAGCATACATGAGCGTTCAATGTAATTGTATAAAGGGGTGCACTCACCCTTCCCTTTCTTCTTTGGGGGAGCGAATTCTTCGTCGTCGCTAGATGACTTCGAAAACAGGCGTCGCTTGTTTGGGGGAGGGATCCGCTCTGGACTGGGGCTGTCATTGAAACTCCCCGAATCCTCCTCCGATGGCGATTCTTCCTTGTCTACCAGTGTCTTAGTCGTAATTCATGAGCGGTGCCTACCAGGACTTACCATGATCGACCGAAGACTTGTGAGATGGCCCTGGATCGGGGCCTGATTGTTTCACCCAGGATTTCAACATTTTGGCTGGGATTGGTTGACGGGACACTGAAGAATTGAATTGGAAACGGTGGTGAAAGGGTCTAATGTCGACCTACCAATAAACACACGGCTGTTTCGGAATCCGGTCGATGAACTGCCTTTGTGGTAATCGACATCCCCGCCGGTTGGGTGCATCGGATTAAGCAAGACTTGAAGTCTCCGTTGGACAACTGTGGCGAGGTGCCAAGCTGGTTGACCATCGTCTGCGTCGTCTTCCGCCTGTGCAAAGAAAGACAACGGAAGTGGAAGCAGCCCCATCAAGGCATCAACAAGTTGCTCGTAACTCCACGTCCGATCGAACTCAAAGCCCTCTGAAGTATTCACCACAGCAAGGCCATCGTCCACGGCCTTTTGAATCTGATATTTATCGGGTGTTCTATAGTCTGTTGTTAACCGCGCCACCGTGTTCGGTGGCCGCGTTATTATATAATCGTCGGAGTTTGAAATATTACCATGCCTATTTAGCACTTCCAGGACCCCCATCCTCAAACTTTGAGAGAGAAAGGGGATTTAAATCCATGTCCGACCCCAAATATGCCTTCAAATTTTTATTTTTCAACTTCCATTCTTGCAGAATAGAAACCGCAGATTATGTCAGGATTTGTCATCTGCTGAGCCATCAAAGTTCAAACTCCTGGTTCTTCGACTCTGCCCCCACGAGTTAGGTGAGAAAGTTGCTCAATTTATGCTAATAAATACTAATGTGACTTCATATTTGTGAAAAACTTGTTCTGGAATGCATACCAGCATCCGAATTGTTTTGTGATTTGTAATAACGCGGCCAGCGATCGACGCATCAACCTTTTCGACAGACTACAACATGCGAGGTACGAGCATTCTATTGTTGTAGCGTCTGTTTATAAGAGACTAGGTGTTCTATTAACCTGGTTGCGCACAAGCCATACGAGCCATCTGGTGGCTTTTTTGCTGTGCGCACCATATGGCTAATGGCTCATATAACGTATGAAACTGTGTTTCATTTGATCGTTCTGGCCTTCATTTTGGCCATGTATCATCTCTAAATTTCAGTTGGCGTCGAGCTTCGGTGGCCAGGCGCCAACTTGAACCCAAAATCATACATTCCAGCCTTTTTGTCTTGAGTTAGGAAATATTTAGAGCTCGAAGTGGATTTGGAGTAATGCATGAACATGTACTACAATGAGCGTCATTTATGAGCAAAAGTCATCAGGAATGTCCAAAGCCATACGAGCCATTAGCCATATGTTTGCGCACAGCAAAAAAGCCATCAGATGGCTTATATGGCTTGTGCGCAACCTCTCTATTGTGTCCTCCAATGATTAGAAATATAGCTTACGCATCCGGGATATTATCTTACGCCGTTGATGCCGTGGTTATTTTAGATATTTGGAAGCCATGGACACCGTACTTAGTATAAAAGATGTCCTTATATGTGATTAAAAGCAGTCATCGAATATCATTTATCAGCATTGTCCAAAGTCCTCATCGTCAGTTGTGCTTGTCTCACGTCACGATTCCCGTCGTCTCTCTTTTGTTAGACTCGGTTCTCCATTCACAAACCCTACTGCGCTCAACACTAGATTCTTGCCCTCGGAATCCGGGGCATAGGTGGAGGCTCCATTTGGAGAGGTCTAGTTAATCTCCGAGTCGTTGAGATGTGACTGGACGATGGATATGAGATGGCAAGAATGGAGATGGTCAAGGCGAGATCTGAAGATTTTGATGTCTGTTGTCATTCGACAGACCTGACGCAGGGTTCAACGCGCTATGAGATGGGCGGAGGGACATGTATAGAAGAACTCAGTTTGGAGGACTAGCCCGTTCGTGTTTTGGTGGCAAAAAGAGGAAGGTGACACGTAGCTGGCCACGCACGCGCAAACAACCCAACGCCGAGGTCCAAAAATGGGAAGATTCGTGCGAATAGCACACTGAAGCCTAGAAGGATATTTATGCGTAGCGAGAGAATTAAATTAAATCGGAAGGTCCGAGTCGCTTTCCACAACACTCTAGCCTGTCGAGGACGCGAAAACCGGAACCTGGCTGCAGTGAATGCAATTCGAGTCTTCTGAGGCACAGCGAGTCGATGTGGTAACGGGCGCTGAGAGAGAATACCGTTGTGGACTTTAATACACGGAAGGATGGGCCGGATGAGTACTTGATCCGTGGGGGAAGATGAGCGCGGCCGAAGAGAATTGAGGGACGGAGGCGAAACTTTGATTGAACAGGAGGAACACGATAGCCTTTAAGCGGGAGGAGTCATCGAAATGCGGGGAGACGGGAGTATCAAAAGTGCGTCGAAGACCTCCAGATACGGCCTGCTCCAGATGAGATGATCCCCGAAGAAGAAAATGAAAATAGAGGTACCACATTCATTAGCTTTCCAAAGTTCAAACGCGCCTGCGTTCTTCGCTAGCCGCAACGATGAGTATCAGATCCGAGAGAAGGCATTTTCCGAAGATTCAAAGGGCTCGGTGGCGGGTATTGAGGACGTGGACCCAACGTAGACGTGAGAAGGATGTAGTCTGCGACAGGCGGCCCAGTCCTGGCGAGTCGCGAGACGAATGGCCTCAAGCCTTGCTCCCAGAAATTCGAAGGTGGCGACAGAGCTCAACAGAGATATGTCTGAGTTCCAGGGCGGAATATTCGCTTTTATCGCAGTCGCAATAGCAGTCGCAGAAAGCAGGAAAGAAAAATCAACGATCACGTGCAGATCAAACACCAACACATGCCGTCACCTGGTCACCCGACTCCTCGCTTACTTCCATTTCCGAGTCCCATGTCCGAATCTCCTCAGCTCGTCAAATATCGTGGCAATTGCCACTGCGGCGCTTTCAAGTTCATATTCAAGGCGCCGGAACTCAAGGAGGTGTTTGCGTGTAACTGTAGCATCTGTTCCAAGGTCCGTCGCAATGATCCAGTGAATTCGATGCCTATCAACAATGACTTGACTCTGCAGAAGGGATACTTGTGGGTCTTGCCAGCGAGGAACGAGGATTTTGTCGTTGTGAAAGGCGAGGAAAGCGCGCTTCAGACCTACGAGTTCGGTAAGCGCACGACGGAACATAAGGTGTGTTCTTCCCCCAATCTCAGTTCCGATGTATATAAACGCAAGCAATCCTAGTTCTGTCCCACATGCGGAACCTCAGTTATCGCCCGCGTGCGTGATTCTGGCGATGCGACGCCCATAGGGGTCAACGTACGTGATGAAGCCCCACGGTTCAATACAGCAGGCATTAACGCGACCACAGATCCGAGCACTGGCAGACGTGGATCCTGCTTCCCTCCATGTACTTCCGATCGACGCTGCCGCCGTGGAGCCGCTCTATCAAGTCCCGGAGCCCGTCGCGGCAGGCCCTGTGGCCGACGGAACGACCGTGTACCACGGCAACTGCCATTGCGGAGCGGTACGCTATACCCTGCTGAGCCCCCAGAAAATCGCGACGGCAAGCGAGTGCAACTGCAGCATCTGCGCCCGGGTGCACCCCCTTCACGATAACTGACTTGACAGTGGATATTCACCGAATTAATAGATCGGAGCGCTTTGGATCTACCCACTCACGGCGACGATCACGCTAAAGGGGCTGGAATGTCTCGAGGAATATACGTTCGCGACCAAGGTGGTATACCACGGATTCTGTAAGATCTGTGGCGTCGCGATCCGCGCGCGAGTCCCCGAGGATGAGCGCAAAGAAACGGCGCTGAATCTGCGCGCGATGAATGGGTTGGATTTGTCTGCGTTGAAGATTACGAAGGAGAACGGGAAGGTGTATTTGCCGCTGTATGAAGCATGGGAAAAATAGGACTGTCTATGATTCAACCAATTGTACCACTTCTTCGGATGATATTGTAGGCCAATGCTTAGACACTCGCAGAGGAAGGGAAGGGTCTGTCAACTATGTCGTAATTTTTATCCGTGATTGGATGTTCAATCGAATTGACGCAGGGGTACTTAGCAGTCGATATTTCTGGGTTCTTCGTATACACGCGATCGTCAAATATTTGGCAGATGCAATGCCCATGAGAGGAATCATTGGATGTTTTGCTTGTGTTTTATTATTATTATTATTATCACTGTGTTTATGCGACGATAGAGCTGCTTGAACTCCAAATTCCTTGACTGATAGTTCGGAAGCAGAGAGGCTTAAAAAATCTGAAACGCCAGCGTCCGTCCACACGACAGTTAAAACGTCGTAGGGCACATCCATCCCACCATCTCACCGCCCCGAATTCCATCTTCCTCAGCTCATGATAACCTGGCTCGCTGTTTTCATCGCCCCACTCGTTTTACTGTCGGACCCAAGTGGTGAGGACTCAACCCTCTGAATCCGCTCTTCGAAAGGGATTCATGCCAGCGACCCCCTCTGCCTTCCGCCTTCCCATCTCTGGCCCAGTATGCGTGAGCTGCCTCCTGCGCTTTGTTGTACCTGGCCGCATGATAATGCTCATGTCTTTTCTTGTCTTTTCTGCAGGGTCATTTCTTCGGCCATGTCGTCCACAGTCCCTGGAGGCATGTGGTGGGTACGTCTTCAGTGCGTATGACAATTTCGATGAGGGCCAGGATTCATTTGTTTTCAGAACCACCACGCTCGTAGTCTCCAGTAGTCAGACTCCACAAGATTTATGATAGTCGATAAGTCATTTATAAATTATACAAGCGGCTGCTCGGCCGCTTCGCGGCCTCGCATCCCAACTGCAAGCCCCTCTTACACCTCCATCATGTCCCAATCGGGCCATGCCCCGCTGGCGTGTCAAGAGCCAGCAAACGCGCTCCCCTCGCCCTCCCCGTCCACCAGCGACCTCCCCAGCGTCTCCTCCCCCTCCCAGTATGACCCTCACGCCCTCGTGGCAACTATCCGCGAAATCCTAGCGCAAGCGAAAGCAAAGAAGAAAGCTCTGACGATCAACAACTACGCTGATGCATTCTCTGCGCTCGACTCGCTCGACCTCCTTCTGAACTGCGGCGACCACATAGCGGCCTCTTTGAAGGCGTTCAAGATCGACCTCCTCGCAGGGCTCGCAGCTGCCGCCCCTCGGGCTCCCTTGGCCTCCTACGCGTCCGCCGCTGCCTCCCCGCCGCCCGCTCCCCCCGCCGCTCCCCCTGCCCTTCCCAAAGCCCCAGCTGTCAAGTCCTGCGAAGTCACCGTGGTCCTGGACAAGACCAGCGACATCCCCTCGCTCCCACTCACTGAGATCAAGGCCAAGGTGGAACAGGCAATCGCAGCTACGGGCGTAGAGAGGCTAGAGGGCATAGCGCTAAGAGGTGTGAAGATTCTGCCGAGACACCGGCTCCTCGTCGTCGTCGACTCTGACAGGGCGGCGTCCGTCCTGAAGCAGTCCGCTGCGCACTGGGTTCCGCGTCTCGCAAAGAACAGTAGCATCGTCGTGCCCCGCTGCCAGATCGTAGTCAACGGAGTGCCCCTCTCCTTCAAACCGTCCTCCCCCTCTGCTGCGCAGGAGCTGTACGCCCACAATCGATCGGTCTTTGTCGACCATACCGTTATCAGCGAGATTCGCTGGCTCAACCCAAAGGTACTCTGCGACCCGACGAAGAAAGCCTCCTCGCTCCTTGTCACCATAACCAACATCTCCTCCGCCGACCAATGCATCTCGCAAGGCTTAGCTGTCGAGTCTACCATCTGCTACCCGCACCGTTATGAAGAACCTCCCCTCGTCTGCTTCAACTGCCAAGGCTTTGGACACACCCAGCACCAGTGCAAGCAGACATCTCCCACCTGCGCGCGCTGTGCTGGCCCCCACCGCTCCTCCACCTGTCCTGCTCCACCAGCTCAACGAAGTGTGCGCCGGGCAAGCGGTGCGACCACTTCTCCCCCGGTGTGTCAACTGCGACGGGAAGCACCCAGCTTACCACAGGGACTGCCCGGTGAAGATCAAGGAAAATGAGCTCCAGCGCCAGCGCCTCCGCGGCCGCATCTTCTTCGATCCGAGCTTCGACCCGCTCGCTCCCCGGGACGACCCCGCCCCCCTTTTCTTCTCTGAATCTCCCTCCCACACGCACCCTCTTCACCCCCACCCCACCCTCCTCCAATGAACAATACACCCACTTCTTACACCGTTAAAGGCCTACGTATCTTATCCCTTAATACACATAAATGTTACGACGTCCTCATTTCCCTACTTAATTCCACCGACCCTTCTGACTACGATATCCTCTGCATCCAAGACCTCCCCCCGATCTAAATAAATTCCCGTCACTCTCCTCTCCTCATTGGGATCGTCTCTTACCTACTATACGTACCGATTCTCCTGATACCTTACTTTACATTAACAAAACAATACCATCCTCTACATATAATCAAAACAAATAAAATCCTCTACATTACTTCCATTACCCTCATCGTAGATACTCGTAGCATACACATTTTTCTCTTTATAACCCCCCACTCTGACGATTCCCCCATCCGCGCTGCCTCTCGTTTCATCTCCTCCCTTGGGCCCCTCCCCCCCAATCACTCCCTCCTCATCTACGGCGACTTCAACCGGCACCACCCACTGTGGTCCGGGTTCTCTTCCCTCACCGAACCTCCAGGAGCGACGCCACCGCATCATCGACATGATGGCCGCCCACTCCCTCTCCCAACTAGTGAAGACGGGCACGCCGACGTTCTACTCTGCTCCCCACAATACCTGGTCGACTATCGACCTCGTCTTCGCATCCAAAGGGACCATGGTCGACTCCTCATCCGCTGCTCCACCGCGCCGGGTCACGGATCCGACCATGTCGCCATCCTCACCTCATTTGACCTCGAAATCGTCCACCGCGATCCCCCCCTGCGCCGCAACTTCCGTGGAGCGGACTGGAAGGATTCCAGCCGCTTTTGAATGCGCGACTCATCCCCACCCCCTCCCCGCCCTACCGCTGGCCACGCGCGAAGCCGTTGATGCGTACACGGAATCCCTCACGGACAGTGTCACTGCCGTGCTGGAGGCCCATGTCCCCCTCAGCCGCCAATCGCCGTACACGCACCGGTGGTGGTGTCGGGCCCTCTCTGTGCTCCGCACCGCGTACAACCGCGGCACCGCGCCATCGTCAAGGACGACCCCACCCACCCGAGCTGGGCTGCCATGCGAGCCGCGAAGAACGCGTACCACAGCGCCATTCGCCGGAGAAGCGCGCCCACTGGAGGGACTACATTACAGCCCTCCCACGGGGAACATATGGAAAGCCGCCAAGTACGCCCTAGACCCCACCAGCTCATCCTCCTCCGCGCGCACCCCCGATCTAGTCGACACGGACGGCTCAATCTCCTCCACCCCCACACAGAAGCGACTCTTTTCCACTCCAATTCTTCCCGCGCGCCCAACATCCCCCCTCCCCCTCAGGACTCCTCCAGGCCCCTCACCCTGCCCCCATCTTCACCGTGAGCATGTCTTGCGAGCCATCGCGAAGATATCTCCGTGGAAGGCCCCTGGCCCTTTGGGAATCCCCAACGTCGCATATCGGCTGCCCGTTCCACCCTCGCCCCCATCCTCCTCAACATCCTCCTTGCCGGTCTGCGTCTAGGGTACTTCCCAGACACATGGCGTATCTTCATCACCGCCACGATCCGCAAGCCGGGAAAGAGCGACTATACGGTCCCGGAGCGTACCGCCCGATCGCGGAGGAGGAGGGATGGGGAAGGTCATAGAGTCGGTCCTGGCGGACTGGCTGTCAGGGTTCGCGGAAGCGGAGGGCTGCTAGCGGCAAACCAGTTCGGGGGAAGGCCAGGCCGGAGCGCGGTGACGCGCTTCTGCAGCTCACGCAGAAGATCAAAGACGCGTGGAGGTGGGGAAGGTCGCGAGCATCCTGCTGATGGACATCTCGCAGGCTTCCCATCCTGAGCCACACTCACCTTCTCCACCGCCTCCGCACCAAGCGCGTCCCGGATGCAATAGTCGGCTTGATCGGCAGCTTCCTAAGCAACCGTCGCACGACCCTCACTTTCGACGACCACTGCTCCCCTCTCTGCGCTGTCCCCAACGGCCTGCCGCAAGGCTCGCCGCTGAGCGCCTTGCTCTTTCTCCTCTACGCCGACGGCCTCCTTGACGACCCAGACAACTCGGGATACATCGACGACATCAGCGCTTCACGGCGTCGTACACCCTGGCGCAGAATGTCGGCGACTTGGAAATGCACATGGCGGAGAAGGCGCTCCCCCGCGCGGATCAGCTGGCTTGCGCTTTGACCTCCCCAAGTTCCAGCTCGTCCATTTTGTCTCCCCGTGCCGCCACGCGACCACTACCGCCCCTCCCCGTGTCGTTTGGTGGGATCACCATCCCGGCGTCCGTCACCGCGAAGCTGCTTGGAGTCGTCCTCGACAACAAGCTCTCGTTCCGTAACCACGCCAAGCTCGCCAAGGACGAGGCACCAAGGCCACACTTGCGCTCTCCCGCATCTCCACCCTACCTTCGGTCTCCCCCACTCCTACGTCGCCAACTATTCCAAACGGTCGTTATCCCCCGCATGGAATACGCACTCCCGGTATGGTACAAGCCGTGTCGGCGAACACGGACGCGCGCAGATCAGGAACGGTATGGGTCGCAAAGGCCTTGGGAAAGGTCCAGCGACTCGCCTGCAAGATCATCACAGGCGCGCTGCGCACCACGGCGACGGACACCATGGACTACCACGCCAATCTCCTCCCCGTTCACATCCGGCTCAACCGCTCCGTCTTCAACGCAGCGGTCAGGATCGTCTCCCTTCCCCCCTCACACCCCCTCCACCGATAGTCAAGCGTTGTCGCCGCATCCCTCTCTACCATGCTCCTCCATCCACCTGCTCTCAACGCGTTCCCGGTCCTCCGCGAGGAGTTCGAGGTGATCAACCCCCACCTCCCAATCGAACTGGCGCCGCCGGGGTCTCTAACGACCCGCATGCGCCCACGAAGGAAGCAGCGAAGAGGGAGCAGGAGGAGGTGACGCACCGGGCGGATTCTGCGTGTACACGGACGGTTCGGGCTACGAAGGGGGAGTGGGCGCTGCGGCGGTTGCGTGGAGTGGGAACGGCGAAGGAGCCTGCAGAACGAAGCACCTCGGCACGCTCGACGAGCACACCGTCTTCGAGTCGGAGGTCGTCGGCGCCATCCTCGCCCTCGACATCATCAAAGGGACCCCGCGTCTGACCAATGTCGAATTTTTACCGACTGCCAACCCGCTATCATCGCACTCGCCTCTCCCAAACCCCAACCGGGACAATACCTCCTCGCGACCTTCCACCAGCTCCACCGCCGTCTCCTCCGCGCCCGTCCCACCCTCAAAGTACGCCTCCACTGGGTCCCGGCGCACATAGGCATTGCGGGAAATGAGGCCGTCGACGCGCGCGCGAAGGAGGCAGCCCTGGGCTCCTCCTCCCCCCTTTCGTCCCGGATCACCCTCTTCGAGTCCCCCCTTCCCACGAGCAAAGCAGCCGCGCTGGCGGCAGGCGTGAAGGTATTCCGGGAACGCTGGCTTGCGGAATGGTCCTCATCCCCGCGCTACACCCGCCTCTCCCTATTCGACAACCCCAAACCATCCAACGCGCTTTCGCGCCTGTACGCAGACCTCAGCCGTCCGCAGTGCAGTGTGCTCACCCAGCTGCGAACGTCCCACCTCGCCCTGAACTCCTACCTCTTCCGGTTCCACCTCGGCCCTTCCCCCGACTGCGCCCTATGCCTCGTCCCCGAAACAGTACCCCACTTTCTCCTCGCGTGCCCAGCTTATCGACGCCAGCGCCTCCGCCTCATCATGCGGCTCGGCACTGCACGACTCTCCCTCCGCCTCCTCCTCTCCACCAAGTCCCAGCCGAAACCCGTGCTGGACTTCGTGCGCGAGACCGAAAGGTTCCCGCGCTACGCGCTCTGACATCCGCCTCACGTCCCCCATTTTCTTTCTCTCTTTCTTTCCTGTCTCTTACATAGTCTCAAATAGTCTCATCACACCTCGTTATCAGCTTAGACACCCTGCATCGACTCAAAAACTCCCACCACCCCCTCGTAGCATCTTCATTACTTACACGACCTCTCCTGCCAACCTCCCGCGTACCTACTCTAGGCCAGCTAACTACAATACCTGTCATATGTACATAGTGCAACATGGGCCCCAAGGGGCCCGCATGCACTCTAATGGAAATTGAATTGAATTGAATTGAATGCGAAGTGCGTTGAGATAAGATAAAGTGGTATATTGAGATAAGAAGCAGCGAGAGATGGCAATCTTTCGGCGAAAACGACCGATTTGCACAGGAAACCCGCCCAAATCAATTGCCGCTACTACCCGCTACCAAAGTGCCTATTTGGGGTATATTTTAAGGCCAAAAAATCAATTTTTTTCCCCTGGCAAAGCCGGGGAAAAGGCCCCAACGTAGTGCTCAGCCACTAGCTGGCTAGGTCCGTGCCATTATGAAATGATGTCTGTGGCTAGGGCCATTGCTTTTACCCTATATCTTACAGCTAAGGCTCGACCATCGACGAACATTTCCCTAGGGCAATCCAAGAGATCTCGTGTTTTGACCGACCTCAAACCTCAAAAATTACAAAACCGACAAAGCCGGTACTGTAAAATCCGTAAAATTGGGAAAGGTATGCTCGCTAAAGATAAGTCTTCCATGATGATTCGTTGTTGGATGGTAAATGAAAAAAGCCCACAGAAGCACTTATTTGGGAGCATCGGCAAATGCCGCACAGTGTGATCTCTTTCTTCCTGTCGACGACGGATGGCGAGCCCCACACTCACTGAGCAAGAACGCAAGGAACGTCACCGTCAAAGCTGCCGCCGCTACGACTCCCTCCACAGCGACGAACACAATGAAAAAACGCGAGCCCATATGGCTCGGCTCAGGGCAACACGTTCCCCAGAGGATAGAGCCGCCAGCCTCGCCGCGCGCCGTGCTTCGGACGAGAAATATCGACACAAGTGCGTGTATCTATCCTCCAGTATCCGTCGATAATGCTAATTTCTGTTGCGTAGACACCGGGCCTTACTGGCTGCAAACACGCGGAACTCTAGAGCAATCACAGCCTTAAAACGGGCTGACCACCGGTATGTATTCACTGCAATGCTCATACGACACTCTAACTACCCAATGAACAATTAGCGCTACACTGCGAGCACAGCGGTGGGCCCGTCTCTCCCGCGTCCAAGCTCGCCTGCTCGACCGCGACCGCGAAGAACGAGAGAGTGGGGGGTTCGAGGATGAGGACCGGGAGGACGATGAATCTGGAGACGGCGCCAGCCTCAACGATGAGGCAAATTGATTGGTATCTAGGGTATGCTTAGGAACGGAAGCGTACCATGTGAAATCAATAACCGAAACATCCTTGTTTCTTCCCCCCATAAGCATCTAAAGGTGAGTCTGCCTTTCCATATCCTTCCGCACGCACCTCCATTCACATCGCCTTGACAGAGTTATGCAGGCAGGTGAGCGCTGGTTTTCCATCGACTCCCTCTTCGCGGCTCGGTTTCGCGGCCTTGAGCCCGTTCTTTCATACAATATCTCGTATGTGGTTCGAAGGCCTGTCTGCGATGCAGTTGCTCAATTTAATTAGTTGTCAATTCATGCGCTCCGCTCAGAATGACGAAGCAGAGGTTCCCGACGAAAACACAACGAGGTGTGTTTTAGCGATTCTTGCATACATATTGTTTAAAGTTCACAGTGGGTCGACACAGGAAGAGTACCTGCCAGTGGCTGATTATACGGCTTGGCTCGCTGTACGGCGTCTGGGGATAAGGTTGGGCGATGAGAGAACAGAGGACCTGGCGGATGATACCATATTGGAAAGACGTTGGATTAGAACATTCCTTCATGCGGTCTATCTCACCATCCATTTGTTGAGTTTGTAATATTATTTTGTCTTCTTAAAGAACGAGACGGCATGACTTTGGAAATACTTAAAACCACATTTTGTGAGGGTTTGGCTTCAGAAGAAAATACGGCCAAACATATCAACGGTTATCTTCCATTCATCATGTCCACGTCCGTTCGCTGTCCCCTTCCTTTTCATGCCGATCCTGGACAGCCCTCATTGCCGCAGGCCGGCGAGAAGATCTATCTTGTCAGCGGGCCTGACTGCAAGTTCGCGGGCGCTTATGTGTCTTGGTGAGTTAGACTAAGTATATCGATGATTTTTGGTTAATTGTGCAATAGGCCCAGTGCGAGCGCCGAGTACGTCAAATACCCCACCGCCTCCCTCAAGAGTTACGTGAGATGGGATCTCGCGCAAAGTGCTTGGTGGGCGGGTTGCGATCGACGGGAACACAACCATTCAAGTCTTGGTGCCGCCGTGTCTTCTCCATCCTCTTCTGGTGCCTCTCCCGCCTGCCCGGCTCATCGCACAAAGTCGGTGACTCTCACGCCTGGCCACGCACCCTCGAAACGGGTCACTCCCTCGAGGGTTTTACCAGTGGTCAACATTTCGAGCCGCTCCCCTTCACCCAGCTCCCCTTCCAAGGCCCCCATCCCCGCTCTCCAACCAAGACGTCTAAGCGAGGGCCTGCGGGTGCTCCCGCGCCTGGCAAGAAGGTTTACGCCATCTGTGCCCGCGATGACGTTACGGGAGGTGTCGTATTTTCGGATTACCTCGAGGCCCGGGAATGGTACAACGCCAAGCACGCCGCTGGGCTTGCGCCGGTCATGGTGACCGGCACGTCAGTAACCGCCGCCATCAATTTTACCGAATGCTTTCCCGACAGCGCTCCCGAGGCCGTTTTGCGCTGTGATCTCATCGCGGAGGAGGATAAAGCTCGCTGCCGCAAAGTCCAGGCGGATTTCGAGCGTGCGGGCAATCGACGGCGCGTGCTCGAGGAGCTCGAGGTTGCCAGGCAGGATGTGGGCTCGGAGTCGGAGCACTCGTCCGACGAGTCTGATGTATCGCGCAGCACCGCGTCGCTGACGTCCGAGCTCAATGCCGTGTGTCGTACGGAGACGAGTGGCGGTATTATCGTACTGACGGCGGGCATGGGAAGGCTTAATTCTTTTTCATTATTTGTTTTATACGCGATACCTTCCACCCTTTGCTCTGGCGCCGCTGTACTCGTTCCTCCCTGCGACAAATACATTTTCTTGTTTCTGCAATGTGACTTATGTGACCGGTGTGATGATTGGGCTGAAAGAGGTAATACGGACGAAGAGCGCTATTTATGACTAACAAGAAGGGCAAGAAACGTACAGCTGCCACGGAGGTCTGGGAATACAGCTTGGAAGATGTCTTCGGTGATGGCCCCTCGTTCACGTCTCAATCGATCTCGGCCGACACGCGGAGAACACACGAGACGAGTCATGCTCTGGACCTACCGTCCCCCCTCAAGAAAAGACGCGCAAGGAGATCCTTTTCGCCGACGTCGGTGATGACTTCGAGTACACTTCGAGGACTTGGCGGCTCCCCCTCCTGTGCCCGCATCGGATCGTCCCAAGAAAGCTCACGCCAAACGTTATCTCTCATCCGTACGAGGAGCCTTTTTTTTTAATGCAAGGTTTTATTCAATATGATTGATAGGACACAACGCTACAACAATGGGTACCACACATCGACAGATATCTCGCCGAATTTCTGCGGCTTGAGGGCCGAGGCTGCGTAGCACGAGAATGGTGTCCTGCATGCCCCGCGAAACGCGCGCTGCGAATCCTGCATACAGATGCATGGATTGTTTTTTCCCAGATCTTGTCTGCGCAGAATGCTGTGTGGTCAAACATAAGGAGCATCCCTTGGACCGCGTCGAGGTACGTGTCCGGTTGCGAGAGCATGGCCCCAGCTAAGTGCTGAATTGCTAGCACTGGAACGGGCAGCACTTCGAACGTGTAACGTTGAAGTCCCTCGGTCTGCGGGTCCAATTGGGACATACGGGTTATGAGACTTGCACCAACCCGATCGCTGCCCATCAAGACTTCACCGTAGTCCACACCAACGGTATCCATCCCGTTGCGTTGGACTATTGTGGTTGTTCACAGGCACACGCAGCGGGGGACAGAGTCGAGCAAACTCTGCGGCGCTCGTGGTTTCCCTCCACGAGTCTCGAGCCACAAACATGTGCGACCTTCAGGGTGCTGGAGACTTTCCATATCATGACACTGCAGGGGAAAGTGACGACTTACGACTTCTATGGGGGCCTGGAGAAACTGACCGATAATAGTGGGCTGGGGAATATAAAGGTAAGTGCGATCCAATCCAAGATTTCGGGGACTGACTAAGTTACGCAGGATCGGTACAAATCTTTCATGCGCATGATGAGAGAGTGGCGGCATCTTGTGATGTTGAAACGGGCAGGACGCGGCAACGACGGGAAGCGCAAGGTGGCCGAGACGCTGCCCGGGGAGCTGGCAGTCACTTGCCCTGCGTGCCCTCAGCCCGGAATAAATCTGCCGCCAGATTGGGAGTCGGCGACGGGAGGAGAGGTATGTTCTGGGTATAGCTCTATTTATTCGCGAGAACTGACTCAAACAAGGTTTTTGTACATATTATATATAGCAATCGAGCGTGTTTCCGACTCAAACGCCGTCTCGTGTCAAGTGAGAGAAAGGATCCGGGTCTCGGGACCGGATGGGCATACTTTACTGAAGACGTGCGTATCGGAAGTATCTCCTGAGCGTGACGGACCAGAAAGAGGTACGTATGTGAACCGGACCATCAGAGATTAGAAAACTGACCCCCAGTGCAGATGAGCACCTGCAGTGGGTTGGCGGCTTTAGATTACGCCAACACAAAGTTCTCGAGGGGGTACGGCAGTACGGTGTGGGGCTGGGTGTCTGCGCCAGACACGAGTTCGTGCAAAAGACGGGGGCAGCGGACTTGCAGAAGGGAGAGCGGTGTGTATTTTTGATGATCTGGAATATCTCGGGCTGACGCAGGACAGATATGCTAATATGGACTACATATTCGCCTCCTTGATGCGCCACGTCGACCCCGCCTAACCAAGTACATCTCCTACGACATCTGCTGTCAATGGAGCAAGCATCTCGTTGAACGCCTCAAGCTACTTCCGCCGGGGATGCAGCTAACGCTGATACTGGTGCTGTGCCGGTTCCTCATCCCTAAGCTGCACATCTACGGCCACAAGCTGCTCTGTCAGCTTTTCTTTTCCCTCAATTACACCGTCGGATCAGCGCGAACTGATGGAGAAGGGATTGAGCGCCCTTGGGCGAACATCGGCCCGGTCGCGACGAGCACGAGGGAGATGGGGCCTGGGTCGCGCCACGACACATTGGACGACCATTGGGGCCATTGGAATTGGCAGAAACTAATCGGACTTGGGAAGCTGCTAAAAAAGCGACTTTTGAATGCGATCGTCCAGCGCAACATACAAATGGCCTCATTGGAGGTATTCACCGTAAATCAGATGGAGCACGTACCAGAGTGGAAGGTGGCTGTGGAGGCCTTCGAGGCGGATGCGACGAAACCAAACCCGTACGAGATTCCCAAAACAGGTATGTCTGGCTGTGCCTGTCATATAACGACGATTGACATCGGTTATAAGGAATGTCAGAACACGACGTGCGGTTGGACTTTGCAAGGGAAGAGGCGGCGTCAGAGGCGGCGGGCATTCCTGCGATCCACAACGTGACCCCGAGTGCATTTATTCTGGCAGGCTTGGATCTTGAGGAGCAACAGTAAGTGCGCGGTCATATTGGATGATAAATAAGCTGATGGGACTGATAGGCGGCGAGTGAAGATCGAAGTGGAAACGCGCAAGCACGAAACGACAAAACAGACCGCTGAGTTGGTGGAGAAACGCACCAAAATCAGCCGATACATCGGGCGCTTCCGCGCGTTACAGAGCGCGTACACCCTGGCGGCACTGCAGGCCCTGGCAGACCGGCCAGCTCCGGCACCCGATAAGGAGGAAGAGGCTGGGCGCGTGGAGAACGTGCCGCTTTTCCTGCCATCAGCGCTTACGGAGGAGCAGCGGGCAAATGGGTGCAATAGAGGGGTGGTGGCTATTGAGATGCGCTTGCGGGATGCTCAATGCTGCAGCGCGCTCGATGAGCTACAGAACCTCTTGCACATCAAGTCAAGGTTTTCTACGTACAAGGGCGGGAACGCACGTCATCAGGGCGCAACAACTCGAACTCGAAATCTGATGAACCGCAACGACCAGAAAATGCGAATCTACGGCGAGAAGTACATGGCGGCGTGGGAAGCGAAACGCAGGCTCGTCGGCGATGAAAATGTAGGATGGCACCGTCTCAATCCGAAGAAGGACCTGCGCTGCATGGCGGATGCTGAGGACAGGGCGAAGCGGAATGCGCGCAAGGTCGTCGGGAAGAAGCGTGGATTGGGCAAGGCAGCGACAGCGGAGGAACGCAGGGACGGCGTGCAGGAGGGTCAGCGTGGGAAGGGACACGCAAGCGAAGGACATCGGACTCTTTCTTGGATCTGGATGGGTACGGATTCCTCGTCTGGAGCAACGAACGAGGCGATATTGATTGGTAAGTGAAAATCACGGGAATAATAATTGAAGCTGAAATAATGTATTATCTAGCGCTGCATGCGGAGTGGTCAAAGGCGTGGTCGAGGACACGGCACTGGACCGAGGAGGTGCGGCTTTTGAAGGAGGAAATGCGACGGATACCGATTACGCTGCTGTGGAAAGCCGGATGGTGGGACGAAAGGAGTCGTGTCGAAGAATTCGAAGGCTACCATGCTGAGGGGGCTAGCGCATATGCATTACGACAGGCGGCGCTGTTCCGGGGAATATCGGCCCATTTTGTGGAGCTGTGGGTGGGCCTGCGGAATCTGGAAACGGTGGAGGGGGCGGAGAACGCGACGGATGCGGAGGCACGTGATGAGGAAGACGACGATGAAGACAACGGTGCTGATTGGGCAGCAGAGAGCGAGGGGGAGGCAGATTTGGAAGGGGAGGACAAGGGTTCCCTGGGGGAGGAAGACGATGAGGAGGAGGATTAGTAGTGCCGATATTACTTTTAGTGGTATGTTTGGCGGTGGTGGGTGCGATAAACAAGGGAAATATTGCACACGTGCTGTGGGAACACCTGTGGTGATTATTCCGCGGCGGTCGGGAACGCCCGCAGTGCGAATTCAAAGTCTGCAGCTGTGCCGTGCCCTCTCCCAACGGCCAACGAGCCCCCCGCGCTACGCGAGGCTAAGCGAGCAATGCCGCAAAGCCGTACGCAACCGCTTTCAGTGAAGATTCCCACACCGACTGACTTCGCGCTATTTTGCATTGCGCACCTCGAACCCACTCGGGTTATTTTGCATTATGACTACGGCTACGGGTGTGCGCTGTGCGTCGTGCGTCCAATCAAGCAGAGGCGGGCGGGCAGGCGTGCACGGTGTAACTCGACCTGTCTCTGCGCCACACCAGACATTGAAGCTGACCACAACGAGCCCGAGACGCACACGAGGGGCCACGAAAAAAGGAAAAGAAAAAAAAAGGAGTCGCATCTAGAACTTGCAAAGACAAGCCCGCTGCCGCTGCTCGAAGAGCAGCAGACACCCGGCACCTCACCCCCGACCTGGCCGAGGCTGGCTATGGGACAAGAGGCTTGAGAGGCGAAGTGCATGCACTGTCTGGCGATGGCGCTGCACCCCGTCACCAGATGACCCGCATTCAAGCTCGCGCTTGGGCTCGCGCGCTCGATGCGACTCGTACTCTGCGCACCCGAAGCTCAAGCCCCAGCCCAAGGTCAAGCCAACGCCAAAGCACAAGGTCAAGTCAAAGCACCAGCCGAAGCTCAAGCACCGAATGCGGCGCGTCCAGAGTCCGGAAGCACAAGCACAGGCACAAGCCAAAGCCCAAAACGCCCACGCACCCGGAGCTCAAGCCCAGACGAACCTCGAAACTCGAGCCGAATGCAGCGCG
>JARJLF010001713.1:0-65158 GCA_029378395.1 Mycena leptocephala | reverse complement strand
CACAGGTGCAGCCGTGAAATCAAAAGATCCAAATAAGTGAGCGGAGCGAACGAATCACTATAACCCAACAAATCCAAAATCTAATATCAATCACAAACTCCAAATCTCAATACTGTGTGTGTGTGTTCGGGAAGTAGGATTAAGAAACCCTTCAAGATGTGTTCACTTTTCAATAGTGTGGATGAACGCTAATTCTATAGCAGAGTCACCGGGGGACGACAATTCTGATTTCGACAAGGCTAGTGCGTGGCCGGAGTAATTGACTTCGAGAAACAGCAGTGTTCAGCGTCAGCGGCCGACCCAACCAACGCGGGGTACGTCGACGGGTGAACGATCAGCGGGGCGTCTTCCACTCTAGAACCTACGCTCTCAATGGAGGGTAGGGTTGAACGGCGGCGGTCAGCGGGAATGCGTCTCGCGATGAGGTGCACTTATAACTGACGGCTGGCAAGTTCACGTAGGCTTCTCCAACTATATCGATCTTTCTGATATCTGACTGATTTCTGTCTGTTCAATTCTCTGAGTCCACTATATTGCCCTTTTCCCGGGGGATAGTCTACTACTGTTACAAGTATTTTACTAGGCTTTTTATACAAACTGGGGGAGCATGAAAGGAGATAAAAGGAAACTTTCGGAACAGAGACCAACGTGGTCCCCGGGAGGTTATGAACCAATAGAAAATGAGGTATTCACTTCCGTGGGTATAAAGTCCTTCTCCCGGAGATACACCACATGGTTCCCCCGGCCACACCTTCATGGTGTGCTATGGCGTGCTCATTGTCTAGGCAACTGCAACACTTTTGTATCATCTCGTGATTAACCAGAAACTCTCCCGCTGACTCTGTCTGGTTCAGCGGGCGACTGTTAAGTCCTTTTTAAAGAGTTCCTTCATCTCATTCCAAGTCGCCGGAGTGGTACCGCAGTCAGCGGGCCACTCCAAAAGGTAGTGTTTATATCAAGTAGTCGCCGGGGAAAGAATCCCCGAAGCATTCATAATATCAATCAATGTGTCAGACGTCGCCCGGCGACCCTCATGGGTCAATATACCCTTTAAGAAGATCGCCCGCCGACTCTGACAGGTTCTGTCATATCACATCTTTAGTTAGTAGTCGTCTCCCGCGGTTGAACTAATGCATTCGTTAGGATGCAAGAGTCGCCCGCTGACTCGTACTTATCAGTATCAGTTGTGTTCCATAGTTCTGTATGGCTCTCCGCGTCAGCGGCCAACTCTAAGACTTCAATAATTCCTCTTGTTCGCTTCTAGTACTCAAAGAAGTAGTGTTTAGCTACTTCCCAGAGCTCAACGGTTGTGGTTTAATTAGCAGAACTTTGACTTGGTTAGAGTCATTGTTAAGCCGTTATTCCGAGTGGCCCGCTGACTTTCGACTGTCAACAGCGTAGCCTACCACTCCGAGGTGAGTGTACGCTCTGTTCCCAAGCCTCACATAGTCCCGTAAGATAGTTCAAAAATGAATAAAAACTGTGGTTTTTACGCGTGCCCGGGAGCACGCCCTATCATCTCCCCCTTTCTAAGATTTCAACTGTCCCCAGTTGACTGTGCGCTGACTCAAAATGAATACAGGGGATTTATTTCATCGCCCGCTCACTGAGAGTTTGCGTAAGGGCGGGCATCATCGCATCAGCGTTCAATTTCACGCTTCATGCAGCAGGCGGCCAGTGAGGCCCGACCATCCGCTCGTTGTCTTAGGTTCTCCAAATTAATTTTTAGAACACCCCAATATTTCGAATATCTTTCGGCTTTGAAACCGTGGCAACACCGGCCGCAGTTCTCAGACCTCAACAATTGCGTCATACTGTGAGAGCTGATGCTGCCTGTTAAGGAAACAATCACAGCTTTTTCACATATGAGGCAACAATCGGCGTTTCCACTAAAGGAAACAATCCACGATTGGCGTTTTCCGGAATCGGAAAACGCCGTTTCAGCGGGAGATCCTCCATAGAATCGCCGGCCGCCCACTCAAGCGGTACCGGTCAGCGGCTGAGGTTTCATTTCAAACTCCGCCGCTGACTCCTATATAACCAGGGGCGTTGCCAGGCGAGGATTCATCTTTCCCCTCCCCTGCTTCCCGGATGTTTTACGTCCGTGAACAGGTCTCGTAGTATCGTTCCTTAGCTCGTCTTCATAATCTCATTCTTTTCTATCTTCTTGAGTTGTTAGCCTTGAGTTCTCGTTACAATGGTAAGCTCCTTTCTAATGAGCCAGCCATTTGAACGGTAAGTTCGCCTCTAACCGTGAGTGGGTTTTCTAGCCGTCGCCCGGACCATCTCGCAAACGTCCCGCTGACCACGGAAAATCCACTCAACGCTCCAAGCCGGCCGATGCCCCCAAATCACTTAAACCCATCGATCACTGGCGCTACCTCCGTAACGTCCAAAACTGGGACCGACTCGTCGAATTGGCCTTCCCCCGTCTCCGGGACACGCTCTCTATCATTGAGATGCGTGAGCGGCTGACTCCTGAGCTCGCAAATTTGGTGCGTAGCACTTATGTTCGTGAGCGGGCCACTGATTTCCAAGCCTCTTGACTTAGTCACAGAGCGTTGAGTATTGCCGGCACCGTCTTACTGGCTGCCCGCGCTACATTATCGGCTTTCATATCGGACTCGAGGCGGTCGCTCAAATCTTGGACCCCGGCCATTCGCATCCCGAATTTCATTCAATTTACTGGCCTCCGTCGTCTCTTTCTGACGTGGTCCGGGCGGTGAGTTAACGTTTCCCAACCAATTATCTATTGAAAGCGTCCTTCAATTCTGCAGAGCGCGACTTTCTTGGATAACGAGTCGGTTTTCGCTATTCCCGCTAAAGTTGATCGCACTCCCGCCGACGAGAAACCAAGTACCTCGGAGGACATGGAGGCTGCCCAGAAGTACCTCCGGAAGCTCTCCGCCCAACTCGTAGGACACTCTGCTTCCCCGGCGGTGCGTTCATCTTTATATCTTATTTCTTTTCAACTTGCTCAGTACGACACCTTCCTGTAGAAACCAGAAAGAAAGCCCCGCAAGAAGGTCTCTCTGCCTCCTACCGAGTCTCCACCTTGGGCTGGAATCGCCGACCCTGATGTGCCAGTCAAATCCACGGTGGTACGTCCTGAAACCTTTCTTTCTATCATTATTCTTACTGGCTTTCGCACTTTCTCAGGAATCGACTAATTGCCTGGCCACTTGCAAACGCAACCGTGCGCCCGCTGAGTCGCCCGCCGACCAGCCACCTGCCAAGAAGCCCAAAAGCAGCGGGAGAGAAGTGTCTCCAGTAAGTGATATGATCACCGGCGACTCCATCTAACCCATTTCTTTGGTAGATTTCTATTCATGAAGATGAACCGCGTACGTCTTCATTTTCATTAATTCAATTCTCCCTCCCTTACTGTTACAGGTCCCACTCGCACCCGTCAACCCAGCAAAGGCAAAGGACCTGCGCCTCCCGGGCGAGCCCCAAACGAAAGGTCACCGGGAGAAAACCCCGGCCCTCCACCAAGCGCATCGTCGACCCCCGCTCACTCACGGACGATCAAGATATGGACCCGCTGGTCCGCAAGAGCTTGCTCGCCAGTCAAGGTATCCTTCGACGCACTGGGATTTGGCCCGTTTGCACTGCAATAAGTCCCTTTCTTTTCTTTATCATATATATCAGCTAATCCCCGATGAACTCAGGACTTGGCTTTTGGGAGTCCCATAACCGACGCCCCAAACTCGAGGAGGGTGAGGACAAGATTCCCGTTCCTGCGCTCAGCAAGGACGTCATCAAGAAGCTCACCACTCTTCTGCCTTTGGCTTGCCGCGACGGTCTCCCGGAGACTCAAGATGGCCGATATTTCCTGGTCGACTTCGATATGATTCGCGAAGTTATCAACTCGGCGCCGCCCAAGGTTCGTTTTCGTTTTTCTAGAGTCGCCCGCTGACGCTTTTTATTGCGATAGATGGGACCCCGCTGTGTTCCTTGTGCATGCAGCGGTGCAATTTGCAACTCGCCTGGATTCCCGCTGGCCTGTGACTCTTGTTCACAGTCCCATGGTGTATCCAGTTGCACTTTGCTCAGAGCGACGAAATCAACAATGAGATCTTCGGGGAGCTGACGACTTATACCAACATGTCGTCTATTGGTGCGTCTCCCGCTGACTCTTTTTCTTTTTCATCTGACTTCAGTTTCGTAGTATGGCGCACTCACCAAGAGAACCTCCTTCGTTCAGCCGAAGTTCTCAAGGCACACGAACGCACCCACGCCCTCCTCCTGACGGAGCACCACTTTCATTTCCTCGAGCTCCTTCTCAACATACTCCGCGCACGCAAGGAACTCGAGCGGGCGTCTTTCATCGGCCGGTTCAAGAACGAGTCCAGTATGGAACGCACTCTCCGGGTAGCTATGGCGCAAGGTCTTACGGCCGACTCCATCGTCACCCGCGCATTCCACTGGCAGTACTTCGACCTCAACGCCTTGGACTTGCCAATTCCCAAGTTCGCCTCCGCCTACGATTTCTACGCGGCGTACGATGCTCAGGAGCTACTCGAGCCTCCGGTTACTATCTAGTACCACAAGACAACGACGCGGGCTTGGAACCGGGATGGGTTCCAGTTGAGGTACGTGGCCCGGCCACTCTTTTCATATCTTTTCTCATTGTTTCGCTTTTAGAAAGACGAATTTATCTCAGACCTCAAAGTTGACGACGACGAGAATCTCAGCGGGGGCGTCAGAGGCTTCTACCTCCGCAACCGCCTTCGCCAAGAAGCTTACTCCATCTTGACAAGACTCCGCCGCCCGCCGACTTTGACAGCGACGACTCTGACCCAGGGCCTTCATCAGGAGACCCAAGCGTCCGGGTTCCTCGAACGGCTCGACCTCGAGGACTTCATCGACGACGAGGCCATCGAGGTTGACGAGGAGGAAATCGCCGCTGAAGAATTAGCCGCGCCAACGACACTGAGAGCAGCTCCGACAGTAGTTCCGAGGACGAAACCGGCAGTGGCCCCGATGAGGAGCCCATTGTTCATTACGGTGCTCCTACCGCTATAGACGTCGCCGACCTCTTCTCATTTCTTGAACAGCAAGAGTCGAATGACCCGGCCACTCTGTTTGCTTTCGTGAGTCTCCTGATCTTTTCTTCCACTTTCTTAACTCTGTTCTCACAGGAGTCCGAAGAGGAGGTCGAGCGTCAAAATTCCCCGTAAGTCCGAAACGGCCGGTGGTCTTATCCAAATCGCATGTATATCATATAACTTTTCTTGAACAATCGCAACTCGGACTAGTCACTTTGTACATAGAGCTACCTTAGACACTAATTCAATAGTAGTCTTCGAATAGTAGCCAAATACAAGGCCTCCGGGCCACTATTTCTTGGTCTTTGTCGTTCAACTTAAGTGTTCTTTAGTTTGAAAAGAGTCAGCGGCTGACTCTAGCTACCGACCCGTCTTCAACCAATACTAACTTATCAAGTCGTCTCCGTAGTAGCTGACTCCTCTTTTGATATTCCTAGCACCACTATGTCGTAGTATAGAATAAAGTGTCGCCCGCTCACTCCAACTTGTAGTTTCATGACGGATTCTGTCAGATCAAACGTCGCCCGCTGATCCTGCTTCTTATCATTGATACATCAACCGCTTATTAGAACGGTCACACGTTACTTAGGAGTTCCATAAGTGGCCCGCTGAAGTGCGGTCACTGTCTCCGTTCACATGCAATCCCCCGGAGCCCTCCGCATAGACCTTTCTGACTTTCCGGTGGCTAGCCACACCTTGGTGCGCCATATTTATACCGTGGTAAGTCTTCAAGCCCAATTACAGAGTCAGCGGGTGACTGATTTATTCTTCGATTTCCATGTGTTTTCAGCCAGACCTTGTCTGTCATCGCTGCGCATCAGCGGGCCACTCGTGCACTTTTATGCGTTGGGGTGCGCGCTGCGCTGATTGCAGGGAAGAGGGACACAAGCCGTGCATGTTTCTCAGTCGGGACTGGTGGTTTTATAACTACCCCGAAGGCGGCGCTGAAGTATTTTCTTACAACAACTGTACGTTCTGGGACGTTTTCCAGCAGTCGCCCGCTGACTTTCTTATATCTTAGGGCCGGCTTTTGCAGAGCTGTGGCATTATCTAGCCTTCCGAGAGCTTCAGCCCTGGGTGTTTGAAGGCTGCCTCGACGACGGAGCGCCCCTGGGTCTCATCTTCCGTAACCAGGACTATCTCCAGCAGATCACCGATGGCGACCTACTGCGACATCTGTCGGCTAGTTTCCGACTTCAGGGCCGCTCTCTCATGGCACAGTACGCCACCAGGTACCTTCAATTGTTGCCTGAGATTCCTTCCACCGACTATGCACCTTCTCCCGAGGAGACTGAGCGCACCACCGGTATCCGTACTCGTTCGTCATAGAGTCAATAATTCCATCAGACTTCTCTTTTGCCATCTTTGAAAATCACCCGGCCATTCTGACACCTGAAATTTCAAAGACCCCTTTATTGTGATGCAGACGTGATCGATCATTGCTACCCGCTCGCCTCCATCGATAAGAACACCACATGTGCTCCCGGAGACCTATAACTAGGTTCTCCGGACGACCAGTCGATACCAATTTTCTACCCGCCCACTTCTTCATATCCTGCAAGATGCCAGAAATTATGCTTAGCCTTCACGGCGGCGAAGACACTGGTGCTGACATGCTGCTGCGGTCTCGTTTTGTACGTTGTTTCCCGCTCACAAGTATTATTGCTCTGACCACATTTCGTATGGGAATAGCCGGAACAAGACTGCACTCGCTGCACCGCTGACAGTCGCAACTGCATCTGGGTCCAGTGGTTTATCCCTTGTGGCCGCTGCGTTATGCTCGGGAACCGCGACTGCTGCTACATGCGCTGGGAGAAGTGGCAAGAGTTCTTCTTCCGGGAGCGCGATGAGCTGGTTAGCCGTCGCCCGCGTACGTTTCTGAGTCCTATCCTCTGATATCATTCTAATTCTTTTTCTAGCTGTTATGGCGCAGGAATTGTCCCAGCTTAACCACTATTTCTCCCAGACTCGTGGGACGTGGACTCAGCTTCAGACTGTCGATCTCCTTGCTCTCGGCGACGACACTACCCATAACATTCTCAAGGGGTGGTCCGGACTCAAGGAACTCGTCGTCCTTTATCACGACTGCATTGAGCTTAATCGCCCGGCCGCTCTCCTTCTTCTCATTCGCGAGCGTATTGACTTGTTGCGTAACACATACTCGCTTGTACTTCCTGCTTCTCTGCGTATCTAGATAAACTAGTAGCATTGTCGTGTTCTAGTACCGTTTAAAACCGAATCTATCCTTTTCCTTGACCAATGCCTTTCGTGACCTTGAACTCAAGTCCGGGAATAGAATCTTGTATCCGTTTCGTGTTTCGCCCGGCAACTCTGAACCGTCACCCGGTGAAACCTTTATCGTGATTTCTAGGGTCTTTCCGCAATTCCGTCGCCCGGTGACACCATAAATTTCGTCCGGTGACACCATTATCACGATTTCCCTCCCCCTTTCAGAAATATCAACTGCCCTCAGTTGCCGCCATGGAAGCATCCATGAGGATCAGACGCTCTTTCTGGGGTCCCGCGGAAGTATCCACATGGGACTTATTGTTCCACGGGAGAAAATCATGATAAGGACCCTGTTTCGCGCGTCCAGGGGACTGATCTGACTCGAGCGGTCGTCTTTAAAAGGTGGGCGGGCGAAGCTTTCATTCTCATAAAATTTTCTCCCCGCTAAAAATCCACTCTCGTTTCAAAAGAACGCTCGCTCTTTATGTCAAAAGCCCATTATGCTGCGGTCTCTGCCGACTTCCTCAAGGTCCTTGACATGGCCCAGCAGCTCAGTAAATACGGCACCCCCATCGAGGCTCGTCAAGTCCAGATTGCAGAGGTCGGATCCGCCGCTGTGAATTTCCCTTTCCTATGTCTTATTTCACTTGTTGACTTCAAATCGGACAGGCGCACATGATTAACCTCCAACAGCTCTTGCTGGAGGATCCTCAGGACACCGTCCGCGAGGCCATCTTCACCGCCCGCCAGCTATATCACACGCTTTTCAACCCTGAAGGCAAGCGCGACTATAGTTATCCTGGTGGTTATGCCACCATCGTCAAGTTCACTAAAGCGATTCAAGAGGACCGCCCTAAGAAGTCTGGCTCCACCGCTCCTGTTGCTCCGGCCAAGGCTAAAGCTGGGGTGAGTCGCCCGCTGATGTATTTTTAACGTTTCTGACTACTCATTCCCAGAAAACCTGGTCCACCTCCAAGAAGGTTTCTACGACTATTCTGGTCGAAGAGAGCGAGGACAAGGTTGCTGACACCGTTGGTGGTTCTACCGCTGGAGCTACTCCCGCTGACGAGGTATTTCATTTACAGCTTGCTCATTCGGTGTGGGACGTGACTGACACGGTTGTTGCACGCGTTTCTCAGATGCTCGTCGACGAGGATGTCCCCGCTCACACCAAGGCTGCCCAAAGTTCTTCCAAGAGCAAGAAAGCCGTGAAGGAACCCAAAGAGAAGGAGGGTGTACGCGCTGTGAGTTGTCCTTTTTCCTTCCCAATTTTCTCTAGCCTAACTTGGTCGTTAGCCTAGTCCCACTCCTTCTAAGAAGGGTAAGGAACTAAGGCTTCGGTCCAAACGCGCTCGCGTCGACGGGACTCCTTTCCACGAAGACACTTTCTTGACCGCTGGTTAGTCGCTATTCATTTTCTTGCGTTGCCGCTGACTGTCTGTTGCGCAGCTACCGCCGAGTTCTATGCGAATGCGCCCAACATTACTTCGCTTATTGACGAAGTCACCAGATGACTGCTATGTCTACCGATTTCTCCACCAACACGCTCGCCATGCGCAAGCGGGTCTACTACATCATGGTAGAGCTCGCTACTCTCCACGAGCAGTGCCGCAGCTTGCTCCTCCCGTGGTCAGTTGGTCGAGGAGGGGGAGTTCATTGCTGACACTCTCCGTTCTCTCCCGGAGATTCCTGGCGTTGGGATGGACACTATGGTACCTTAGATTTCTATCCGGCCCACATTTTCGTATATATTTTCGTCACCCGGCCACTCGCACAGGACACCCGCGCACATTTCTTACTTTCTACGGCTTTTTGCCACATTATTTCGCCGCCGAATACCATTTGTACGCTTTGTCTTTTAGCTACTAAATGCATTCGTCAAGCTGTGTTTCAGCCTTTCATTCTTTTTCCTTCCGGGCAGCGGACCTAGTCAATGGGCGGAGGGTTCCTCTTCATCGTCAGAGTTCTCCGGCTGCTCAATCCAAGCTTCGTCCGACTCAGCGGGCGGCTCAATGTAATCATCATTAGCCCCCAACCGAACGTTCTCAAACTGGAAGTCGCGCCCTTGATACAAGTCCATGCCTTCATCACGAATCATTTCCCCAACGTTTCAGCGGAGAGATCTATCAGATCATGAATATTATCCGGGAGCTTTATAGCGCGCCGTTGTTCAAATGGGACTACCCGGAACTGGCCAATCTTAGACTGAAAGACTGAACCGTCCATTTCAGCTACGATGTAACTTCCTCCCAGTGTCCTTCTGATAACTATCACAGGGCCTAAATATCTGTTCGCCATTTTCGTATTCAAGGATTTCTCCACAATGGTATTTCGAACAAGTACCAGTCACCCGGCTGAAAGTGGTAATCCTTGATCGTGTGCTCGTGAGCAATTTCATATCTCCGGAGAGCGGCACGTTTGTCAGCAGTCACCCGCTCTCTCATCTGCTCAACGTGCGTGAAGTGCTTAGCCAGGCTTGCGCTCGATAACCAATCAATTCAGCGGTAGTCAGGACTCTCCCGGGCAACTCGACAAGCCAAGTAGCTTCCTCGATGTCCAGCGGGAGTGTAGGATGTGCCCCGGTGACCATAAAGTATGGTGAGCAACCGGTTCCTCTCCTAATTGTGACCCTGTCTGACCAGACGACTTGCGGGAAGAACCAAAACCATTTGCCTGGGTTCCCGCCGGTTGCCTTTACCAAAGACTGGCGCATCGGCCAATGACCATGCTCTACCTTCCCGTTGGCTTGAGAATTGTACGCAGAGACCCTTATTCCATGGATCCCATACTTCGCACTCAAATATGCTACCGCTGCTAGGAACGCCGGCGCATTATCTGTAACGAGTTCCACCGGGCAACCCCATCTACAGATTATATCTTCTAAGATGAAGAGCGCCAGTGTGCGTGCTTTCTCATTCTTTATCGGCCTTGCCTCTAACCAACTACATAGTGCGCATCTTGCGTCAACTATTTTATTGAAGCCATTAGATGGAGTCCCACTGTCATCACATCTATGTGAACGACTTGAAACAAAGACGGTGTGAAGGTCAAAGTGGGCGGGATCCTTAGCAAGGTTTTCTGTCTCAATTGGCACAACTCGCAAGTTTTAATATACCAATTGACATCTCTTTCGTATTCAGGCCACCAGAATCTCAGCTCTATTAACGACTTGGTTGCAAATCCGCCTTTATGGCCTATGCTGTCGTGAGCCGCCCGCATCATAAACATGCGGTGGTCTTTATCGACTACAAGTTGGTGAGCCGCTGAATCTATCGCCCGCCGATATAGTCGCCCGTTCTTGTCTAAGAAGAAGGCTGACGCGAAACGTAAGAAACTTTTGAATTCCTTGTCATTCATTTCGCCCGGTCGAACTAAAGTGTCCTTCCACCAGTCGCGCAGTACAAGCAGACGTTCATCTGCCCGAATCCCTGCTTCAGTCCGGTGTCCTTCTGGGTATGGTTCCCGTTTCTCCGGGTCATACTTTAACTCCAAACCAGGAATCAGTGGTTCGCCCGCTGGGCGAGGTCCCAATTTTACTGGTTTCTTCTTCTTTGTCTGCGCAAGTACCTCGACAATCTGAGCCGAGTCAACCGCTGAGTGCTGTTCAGTCAATCCTCGAGCGACTGACAATTCTAACTCGAAGTCTTCAGGTCCTTCCGCTTTATCTTGTAGCAGCTGAATCATATATCCTCCGGGGTATCAATTTCGTGCTTGAAATCTTCAAAGTCACGTATCGGCGGCCAACTCGCACTGTCCGGGTGAGGTCTCGGAGGTTCATTATTATCGTAATCAATTTCTGTGTCTGGGTACTCCGGGTCACCAGGTTGGATTGGTCGGCGGGAAAGCCCATCGGTCCAAAGGTTTTTCCAGGTACGTGCTTCAGACTGAAATGAAACATAAGAATCTCCTCAATCCAGCGGTTAATAGTGGTGTTTGGTCCCATTCCCGGGTGATCCAACATGCCCTTCAAGTACTGTGCGTCGGTTTCTACCACTAACTTGCGGCATCCTAACAACCAGTACTGCATCGCATCTAATGTACGCTTCAAACCAAAGAGCTCGCGCTTAGGTTGGGAATATCTAGCCTCCCGCTCATTCAGAGGAATAGACATGAAGCGTGCGTATATTTCTTTATAGGATCTAAGGGGTCGCACTGATAAACGTACGCTCCCACAGCAATATAAGAGGTGTCAACGGCCAATACAACGAGAGTCCCAATCATAGTTGAGTGGTTTCAACGCCGGGCAGCACTTCAACGCATCCTTCAGAGCTTGCATTGAGGCCATCTGACCGGGTCCCCAAATGAATATCACTTCTTTCCGGGTCAGCCGCTGAATAGGTTCGGCTTTCACTGAGTAGTCCTGAATGAACATTCTCATGCGCCTACAGTTCCTAGGAAAGCCTTCACTTCGTGAAAGTCCTTCAGCGGGCCCCATCGGTCAATGACTCCAATCCTATCGTCATCTGGTTTCATTCCTTGTAGGTACACACATGGCCGACCACTTTAAACGTGCCGCGACAGATTGTAGTTTCTTCCCGGAGACTGTAGCGCCAGAGTACGCCAATCTCGTGAGTACTCTATTACAATCTTGCAAGTGTTCCCAAACGAATCGTCTAATCAACGGATTTTCAGGAATTCTCTCTTCCGTCCCATCCGCTAATTCGTATCTTGTGGGTGGCCCGCGGGCCGGCACATCGTCGATGTATGGCCGGGTGACGTGAGGAATCTCGTCCTGTAATATATGTGTCACATCTTCATGAAATATAGGAACTGAGTTCGTCCATCCCTGCGGTAACCGCACTAATCTCAACGCGCCGAAAGGTGACTGAAAGGTCGTGTAGTCTCTTGACTCCGGGTGAATCAATCTGTGATTATAACCCGAATATAGGTCAAATGTGACCCACACGATCGCCGGGAAGTGCTCAGCCAAATCAGCAGCTCCCGGTGGAACTCCAGAATGTGCAATCGTCACAGCATTCAAAGGTTCCAGGGAGTGTACCAATCTTATGGACTTCTTGTCGCTCTTCAAGACTCCGAAGTACTTTGTTCGGTACGAGCCATTTGACGGTTCATAAATGTTCGCGTCTATACTGGCCCGGAGAACCTTACAGACTTCTTCCAACTGACCTGGCGGAATAGGAATATTTCGCTCCACCCACACCTTATGGTCAGGTTTCACCGGTAATTTAATCGGCGGGAAGAACTCCTCCTTAAAGTTCCCTCTCTTCGTCTGTCAAGCAACGGTTTGTCGTGAATCATTACATATGATGCACTACATCCATTTCTGCTTCGTTCAGAACTGTCTCATGTAGTTGATCTACCAATCTTACGTTCCTGCGTATAGCGTCCTACTGGAGTATACTTCGTGGTGAGGATCTAATGGTACCAGATTGCCAGGGATCCCGGTAATATTCTGTGATTCTGAATTCTTCCGGAGAGGCTGTAAACGGCCTAACCTTCAACGCGACCGTTTGTACTTTTACCAACCAGTACTTCTTCACATCTAATTTCGCGTTTAACATTACTCCGGGCGACACATATCTTTAGGTTGGCTTTCCCGGGTGACATTATGTTCAAACCCGGGCAATAACCAATCTGCATAATCGCAACAAGAACATCGTGCCCCGGCAGTATGTTTTGAACGTTCCTCAGACCGCGCGTAATCATCTGCTTCCGCCTGCATGAATGCAGCCGCCTGGCCGATACCGTTAAGATCTCCCGGTCGCAACAAAGTTGGTGAACTGTTGCGCCGTCGCCGGGTCACTCAACTGATTCGCGACTTGAACTACATACATCCCCTTTACTTTATCTTTCTGGCGCCGCCCGCTAACTGTCAGAGAAATCCTGAAACAGCTGAACGGCCGGCTCATCATTCTTGATGTGGGGTACAGCAGCTTGGAGGTATACCATCCTGGTTTCTTCCAGGGTGAATCCTTCCGGGCCACTGAATTGTACCGCCACAATTCTAGCATTTCTATTCTCATCTAATTCAATTTGTACGGCGAACTCTCCTTGATGCTTCATCAATTCATCGAATTCTGAAAATCTGACGAGACTTTCTCGGGAGCTGCGGGAGCTTCCTTAATCTCAGTTGAAGTATCTCTGACCTTCTTGAGCTGCCTAATGATCCCACGTTTGAACGTAGGAACCACGCATCTCCGCTGAGTATTAGGATCCGTCAGTGTCAATAGCTGACTCCCGTCCATATCATTGGCAGTGGCCAATTTAGTGAGTACTTCAAATGGCCGGCCGAGTAACACTTTATACGCAGGATTTCTAATGATGTGTACTTGTAGGTACAATGTCACTCCGTCGAATCTAAAGGCTACATTCCGGGCCAAGCCTACTGACTGTTCAACTTGCCCGTTGGCACTCTGCATATAAATGAAGACATCAGGGTCCCAGCCTATGCCCATCTCAACAGCTACTGCTTGCGCCATGGACACGATCTGAGACCCACCGTCATAAATGCTTTCTTGTTCCCCAACTCCATGAATGAGCGGGAAGACAACACGCAGATCTATCGATTCTTTGGCCACCCGCTGAGTATCAGCAAAGGCAACGAAGACCTGTTTGGGTGCGACTCCTGGCGGGAGACAATTTAAGTATTGCAACACTGGGTCGCCTACTACCAATGCTCCTTCTGGGACCAGACCTTCCACTCGGTTCATTACTGAAAGAGTTGAAGAGAACGGCAGTTCTCTGGTACAAATCGCATCTGCTTGAACGTAACAGCTTGCTGTACGTTCATATGTGTCCTCTCCAGGGAGATTCTCTTTGGCCTCGTCCAGTTGCGATATAACCTGCTCTAGAGTAGTTCTAATTTGAGTGGGAACACGCTTCTTGGTCAAAACCTTCTTGGCTTGCCTCAATAGCCGGGGACTGAGCGCGAATAACTTCTCTAAGGAAAGTCCTATTTCTAGACTGCGGAAGATCTCTGCTACGAGTTCATCTGCATCATCCATTTCTTGGTCCCCTTCTATTGGAGCTCGCACTTCATAATTCTTGTCTCTCAAGGTGAGCCCATTCGACTGTCGCCTGGCCACTACTTGTGTCCTGGCGTCAGCGGTCCTTTTTACAAACTGAATGGCCGGGACATTCTGGTATGGTAATTCTGGTACAGAAGCCTTTGGCCGTTCACTTTCATCTTCTATTTCTTCAACCGTCGCCCGCTTACTCTCGTTAGCAGGCGAGGCTCTACTATTTTCTCTATTTCTTCTCTTTTCTACTGGCTCAACTGGCCGCTCTAAGGTTGTCGTGCGATTTTCAGGTTGAAGGTCCTCCGGGGGTTTGTTCGCACTCGAGAGTTTGGTTCTCTTTCCCCCCTTCCTCGCACCTTCTAAAAACCCTCATTAGACTGGGAATTCCCCGTTCGGGAGGGATTTCCTCTAGTCTGCGCAAGTTGTGCCTCAGTCGGCAGGGGAGGTTGATAACCTGTCTTATTTATCGTGGCGGCTAACAACGCTGACACCATATTGATATCTAGAACTTGCGGTTGAATCACAGGGGGTGGTTGAACACCCCGCTGACTCTGATGAAACTGGTGTTGTACCATTTGCCTCATCATGTTCGCTTGTTCCACCCGCAAGGTACGTATCTCATCATCTCGAGGATCGTACTCTGCGGGATCGAAGTAGCCATAGCCTTCCCCGTTATCAGTCGCAATAGCCATCCTCTCTTCTGGTTCGAGCTGATACAGTCCTGGGTTCTGTTGCACAAATGCTGATTGCAAGTTCACTTGTGATGACCCATTCCCCTTGCTCTGATAATTGTCTATCAACTGACGGACCGACTTGTTCCCAAAACGAGGAACTGGTATACTGTTAGGGTAACAGTCTTTCCCGTTGATGACTTTTAGTGCCCCGCTAGCTATATGTGCTGCGCGGTGTGGGGGATTCGATATCCAATGGCCTCCAGCATCCTGGTAATAATGACAAAGGTCATTCTGGGTCAGCGGGCGAAAGCGAACTTGCGGCCTAGGCGGCAAGCTTTGCGAATCTACCGCTCCTGGTAATTTGCCTGGCAAGGATTTATAGAACTGTTCGAGTTCTGCCATTTTCTTCTTCTGACTACTGTCCATGTCCGTCAACCGCTGATTCGTCTGTGCTTCAAGACGGTCCATCATATTGACTACCGTCATTTTTATGGACTCCAACATCTGTTGACTTTCTAGGGCATTTGTCTCTGTCTTCACAGTTCTCGGCGACAAGGACCTTCCGCTAGACCAGCCAAAGCCCTTGCTTTTCTGGAAGAAGTCGAGATTATTATCCCGTTTTATGGCGAGCTGCTTGGCTTTGTCAATGACTGCCTTGAGAGTGTATGTCAAACCGTCACCGGCCAACTGTGCGTTTGCACCTCCAGCTGCTGGTGCAGCTGCCGGGCCACGCTCAGCCGCTCTATCAAGGTTATCAAGGATTTTCTCCTGAAACTTAGAGTCCAGCTTGTCGAGGAAGAGAGGAATAGCTTCCCAGTTGCTTATCAAGCCTGAATCGAGAAGCTTCACAGCTTAACGTTCATTGTCCGGGAGAGCTTCATCAACTCATCCACATCCGATACTGATATATCTTCATCATCAAATCCTTTGAGGAGCTTTCGCAATACCCTCATGGAACCACGCATAGTGTCAGTTGCTCCGGGGTAGTTCTCGAGAATTTTTTCTTAAATTTCTCATAGGACTCGGAGTAATTTTCAAAGTGTTTCCATTCTTCTGCTGGCTTCCGGAGAGCATACCGTACGACGAAAGCATTTTTCTCGTCGTCTGGGGTCTCTTCCAGATCCATCATCCGTTCAACATGTTCCAAGAACTGGAGCAATTCTTCTGGTTTCTCATCATCGAAACGAGGAGCATTCTTCTCGTACGACTCGGGATTTTCTTTTTGTTTTCAGGCATAGTAACAATAGGCTGATTGGTGATTTGTGTTAAGTTCTGGTGGGCCGCTGGCTCAGACGTAACAGTTGTTGATCCCTGGGGATTCAACGGGGTACTCTTGTTTGGAGGTGGAGCAAGGCTCGACGTCCTCGATTCAACAGATGACTGTTGGGTAGCTTTGTAGGCTAGTGCGTGCTGTCTAGTGACAGTTGCTACAGATTCTCTTGCGAGGTCTGCGGGGGATAGATGACTCGAGCTCGAAGCTTCACTAGTGTTTCTTCCTAATGAAGAGTTCCGGGTGACTCTCGGTTTAGGTTTTACCCAACTCGAGTGCGTTTGTCCACTGGATTCTTCCGAAGGTGCCACGTCTAGTTCGATTGAGAACGGTAGTATCTTTCTCTTTACCCAGAGCAAGGCTCTACAGGTGTAAGGTTTTTAGCTTAGTTTAGACTCTGGCAAGAGTGTACGATTTCGAGTATTCCCGTTTGAATATATCTTTCCAGCTGGATGGTTGGTACTATGAAATAGTCGCGATCCACAAATCTTTGATTCTGAACAACAATCCTGTTACCCCTCGCGGTGGGCTCCAGATGAAACGGTGCACTGGGGTGCAGCCGTGAAATCAAAAGATCCAAATAAGTGAGCAGGAGTGAACGAATCGCTATAACCCAACAAATCCAAAATCTAATATCAATCACAAACTCCAAATCTCAATACTCGTGTGTGTGTGTTCGGGGAAGTAGGATTAAGAAACCCTTCAAGATGTGTTCACTTTTCAATAGTGTGGATGAACACTAATTCTTATAGCAGAGTCACTGGGGGACGACAATTCTGATTTCGACAAGGCTAGTGCGTGGCCCGGAGTAATTGACTTCGAGAAACCAGCAGTGTTCAGCGTCAGCGGCCGACCTCAACCAACGCGGGGTACGTCGACGGGTGAACCGATTCAGCGGGGCGTCTTCCACTCTAGAACCTACGCTCTCAATGGAGGATAGGGTTGAACGGCCGGCGGTCAGCGGGCAATGCGTCTCGCGATGACGGTGCACTTATAACTGACGGCTGCAAGTTCACATAGGCTTCTCCAACTATATCGAATCTTTCTGATATCTGACTGATTGCTGTCTGTTCAATTCTCTGAGTCCACTATATTGCCCTTTTCCCGGGGGATAGTCTACTGCTCTTACAAGTATTTTACTAGGCTTTTTATACAAACTGGGGAGCATGAAAGGAGATAAAAGGAAACTTTCGGAACAGAGACCAACGTGGTCCCCGGGAGGTTATGAACCAATAGAAAATGAGGTATTCACTTCCGTGGGTATAAAGTCCTTCTCCCGGAGATACACCACATGGTTCTCCTGGCCACACCTTCATGGTGTGCTATGGCGTGCTCATTGTCTAGGCAACTGCAATACTTTTGTATCATCTCATGATTAACCAGAAACTCTCCCGCTGACTCTGTCTGGTTCAGCGGGCGACTGTTAAGTCCTTTTTAAAGAGTTACTTCATCTCATTCCAAGTCGCCCGGAGTGGTACCGCAGTCAGCGGGCCACTCCAAAAGGTAGTGCTCATATCAAGTAGTCGTCGGGGAAAGAATCCCCGAAGCAATCATTATATCAATCAATGTGTCAGACGTCGCCTGGCGATCCTCATCCGGTCAATATACCCTTTAAGAGGATCGCCCGCTGACTCTGACATGTTCTGTCATATCACATCTTTAGTTAGTATTCGTCTCCCGCGGTTGAACTAATGCATTCGTTAGGATGCAAGAGTCGCCTGCTGACTCGTACTTATCAGTATCGGTTGTGTCCCATAGTTCTGTATGGTTCTCCGCTTCAGCGGCCAACTCTAAGACTTCAATAACAAAGAAGTAGTGTTTAGCTACTTCCAATATACCCTTTAAGAGGATCGCCCGCTGACTCTGACATGTTCTGTCATATCACATCTTTAGTTAGTATTTGTCTCCCGCGGTTGAACTAATGCATTCGTTAGGATGCAAGAGTCGCCCGCTGACTCATACTTATCAGTATCGGTTGTGTCCCATAGTTCTGTATGGTTCTCCGCGTCAGCGGCCAACTCTAAGACTTCAATAATTCCTCTTGTTCGCTTCTAGTACTCAAAGAAGTAGTGTTTAGCTACTTCCCGGAGCTCAACGGTTGTGGTTTAATTAGCAGAACTTTGACTTGGTTAGAGTCATTGTTAAGCCATTATTCTGAGTGGCCCGCTGACTTTCGACTGTCAACAGCGTAGCCTACCACTCCGAGGTGAGTGTACGCTCTGTTCCCAAGCCTCACATAGTCCCGTAAGATAGTTCAAAAATGAATAAAAACTGTGGTTTTTACGCATGCCTGGGAGCACGCCCTATCAGCGAGATATTCGCTGACGAGGCGACCGTGCCGGTTGGTAGATGGCTATGGATACTGGATTTCTCCGAGTTGTTCCAAGTCAAAGACCGTTTGCCTTCCGATACTACTCAGTCGGAACAGTTACACGCTAACAGGAGTTCTGTTGCTGGCTGTTTTGATACCACTCCACCTTCGGTACGTGGCGTTTTATCGTTTTCAGGATCTCCTATACGACCTGGTCCTTTTTCTGGTTGGAGTTCCCTACTGGAAGCGACTGATTGGCCACTCCTTGCGCTCCGGGTCTTGCTTTAACCTGTACTTTGTGGTACTTCGGTTTGGTGTCCGTCTCGTGTCCGAAGACAGAGGAAGAGTTTCTTTCTTGGCTTGTGAGAGCCTTAGGAATTTAGGTGGGGAAATACAAGATGCCATTCTCGAGTAATACGCTAGGTTTTTATACTCTTTGCCCAGCCACCGGCACATCGTTCCGACATGCGTTCTTCATTCTAGACACAGCCCTCAGCCCACAAGGTAGCTCCTACCCCCTTTAGGCCTGAAAGAGTCCGCTTTCCTCCTCTCCTTTGCTGGTGAAGCGCCCGTTGACGGAGGTACTCCTATAGCATTGCCATCAGCCTGGTCAAGCTCCTCTTGTGTCATAAACCCCATTTCTCCTTTGTCCTGTTACTTTTCCTCGAGTTGAATAGCTCCTTTCCAGCGCGGAGACCTTTTTACGATGCAGTTCTTGAGTCGGTCAAATTCTTTCACTGCGGAATTCGTCCCCTTGTTGTGTTGATATCGTTCTTGCTCTGTTTCAACCATTCCTTCTTGTCGGAATTTCTCTCCTCGTCATATCGGTACCATTCTTGACTTGGTTGTCCTACTCCTCCTTGACAGAGTTCATCTCCTCGTCATATTGATATCATTCTTGACTTGGTTGGCCTATTCCTCCTGGGCGGAGTTCATCTCCTCGTTGTTTTGGTAATGTTCTTGACTTGGTTGTCCTACTCCTCCTTGACGGATTTCCTCGAGCTCCATATCCATACCCTACTCGTCCTATAACCTGTTTTTATCGCATTCGGCACCTGGCTCGGCTTTGCTGGCGAGGCAAAGCCTAGCGCGGCGAAGCCAAGCGAGGCGAAGTGGAGCGAGGTGAAGTGGAGCGAGGCAAAGCGGAGCGAGGCAAAGCGGAGTGAGGCAAAGCGGAGCGAGGCGAGGTGGAGGGGAGCGCGAGGCGGAGGGGAAGCACGAGGCGGAGGGGAAGCGCGAGGTGGAGGGGAAGCGCTAGGCAGTGAGCGGGCGTGCGGGAAATTGCGAGCGCGCAGTGCGGCGAACGGGCGCGCAGGAAACAATGAGTGTCGTGCGGGAAACAGCAAGCGGGTGTGCCAGTGAGCGGTCGTGCGGGAAACAGTGAGCGTGCAGCGGAAATGCGAGCGGGCGTGGGCGTGCGGGAAACAGCGAGCAGGCATGCGGAAATCGAGTAGTCGTGCGAACAGCGAGCAGGCGTGCGGAAAGCGAGCGGGCATGCGGGAAACATCGAGCACGCAGCGGAAATCGAGTAGTCATGCGAACAGCGAGCGGGCATGCGGGAAACATCGGAATGGCGGCGAGCGCCGGTTGTGCAAATGGAAGTGCGAAGGTGTAGCGTGGTGGAGAAATACGAAAAAGGGCACAGGGACGCAAGAACAGAGAATTCTGTGCGAGCGGAGCATTGTGGGGTCTCGTATGGAGGTGCGGATTTGCCAGTGACACCTTTACCACAGCTTATGTCGCTGTGTCTTATTGGAGTTCTGCTGGCGTTTTTATCCCGCAATCCTTTATGTCCATTTCGAAGGTGTCCGATTTGAAGTTATGCTCCGCCATCTGTCCGCACTATTGTTTCGGTCTCTTCTTTTTCCTTGTTGCGCATTTGGGCGGTCGCCAGAGTCAACACATAGTGGAGGCTCACAGCGTGGCAGGAGGTTACAGAGCCGTTGAAAGCGGCACACATGAAGCAGCCTAAACCCCGGAAGGTCAAACAACCGCCCCCTGCAACCCTCCGTCAATCTACACGAAACACGGCAGAGGGGATGGATGGGGATGTGATGATGGTGGATAACCCACCAGATGCGACGACTCCATCCACAGCAACCAGTGACGCAGGGGCAACGACCAGCACACGCCCTAGCACCGATGTGGAGATGGGGGATATCCTGCCTGCCGTTAACCCCCCTCCGGTCTTGCCAGGTGCGCTAATCATTGTGTCGGATTTTCACCACTTAACGATGACCTCATCCACAGTAACGGGCAGCACGGGCGGGACGCCGAGCACGGGCCCCTGCACCACGGACGGAAAAGGACTTGGGATGTCATTTCCACGCGCTGGTGGCGGCATGGACCCGCATTGAGGCAGCATCGCGGTTTGAGCACGGACCCACCAATCTCCCCAGCAAGTACCGCCCTAAGCCCATGTCCGAATGGATCGCGAAGGGTCGGGGGGCACGTGTGCCGACAATTGCAGACCCGGGTGCCTATGCGGCACAGTGGCGCATCTTGTAGGACTCATTGCAGCCAGCGTGGAGAAAAAAGGAGGATGATGGCGAATGGAGCGTCGTAGGAGGGTATGGTGCAGGAGGGAGGGAGTGGGGTCCCCTCTACCAATGGGGAACCAACAGCACTCTGACTCTTGTGGCCTCCCTGTACTTCTGGGGGTGCGTGCTGGGTGATGATGTCGAGTTTCGGGCACGGTGGGAAGCGGCTGTGATGGATGTTTGTTGGATGATGGAGGGGATGGCTGTGTACTACGAGTTATTCAAGGGTAAATTCTAAACTACTTGAATGCAATATTTATTTATAATAACTGAAACGGAGCGAACAAGAGAAAAACGAGAGACTAAATCCCGAGTGTGAGTCGAATGCGCGACATCAGAGCCAGAACTCCAAAAACTGTAAAGTGAACTTATGTGTTACCACTAAACCATTAAGAACATCAGACCTAGATTATTGAGATAGGTAATAGCTGGAAGACACTTCAATACAGAGAATAACGGCCTCACAAGCCAAAGGCACCCGAATTACAGCTAATGTCGGAACCGAAGGCGCGAGTGAAAATTTCTTGTTTTGGGATGTTTTCAAAGAATTGTAAGTAACTCAATCAGTTCTGCACTGATTTGGATGAAACTTAGGTAGATTTGGCGGGCTAATTCATGCGCAATTAGTGATGTAAAGCAATTTATGAAAATATCATTTATTAGGTAATCTGTGCTTTGGGCTATTTTCGTGGTAAATGCTGTCTAGCATGTCCAAAACATGTCCCAGCAACCTAATATTTTGGGAGGGGCAACATATATACCTTATTAAACACGTGATATAACCATAATTACAGATACTTTCGTTGCAGTTCCTGTAGCTCCATTGGATATATTTGGTAGATTTGGCATTCAGAAATATTGTAAGAATTACATTTATCTCACGAGTTCATATAATTCTGCCTCTATCACGTGTTTAATAAGGTATATATGTTATCCCTCCCAAAATATTAGGTTGCTGGGGCATGTTCTGGACATGCTAGACAGCATTTGCCACGAAAATAGCCCAAAAGCACAGATTACCTAATAAATGATATTTTCATAAATTGCTTTACATCACTAATTGCGTATGAATTAGCCCGCCAAATCTACCTAAGTTTCATACAAATTGGTGCAGAACTGATTGAGTTACTTACATTTCTTTGAAAACATCCCAAAACAAGAAATTTTCACTCGCGCCTTCGGTTCCGACATTAGCTGTAAACACCTGCGTGGTAGACGATATCGCGGCAGAATACAAGTAAGAATCGAGAAGCATTGAGTGCGGCGACATTTTTTCTATCTTCCGTATGAACCTCCACCACGAAAAAAAAAAAATGGAGGCAAAAGCACCGAAAGTAGATACAGTATTTAACGGTGAAGCGAAAGGCTCAAGCGATTTCGCCGATCAAGACGCAATAGTGTACAAAACCATTAGGGATTTTTGTGTATATCGACTGTACGATATCCTGGCTACCCTGTGGCACAAAGCTCTGTGAATTGCTGCTGTTCTGGTGGAGAACGAGAGCCATCTTTTGAAACTGCCAGATTGATCCCATCACGGGGAAGCGAAACGCGTCCCATTGTCGTGCAGCAAGTAATCTACGACTTCTGGGATGTCGATATTCGTGATCCTCCCCCCCTAAAATCTCCAAGCGTGCAGAATTATGAATATTCATTTACCCAGGACCGAGCCCAATACCCAACTTTGACCAAATCCGGCAAATAAGTGTGGAAACAGAGAATTGGATGTCTTGGGCCCCGAGGAAGTTCTGTGGACAAATCCTTTTGCAACCAGCTATGTGCATCGTGTACCAAAAATTCGGCTACATACAGCGAATATTTCGCTTCCCCGTTAAATACTGTACCTATAAACAACGCGTCTTTTGGACGTGATATGTCTATGGCACCTTTCAACAGTAATTTCTTTCAATGTGTTTAGGACACACGGCCGAATATCCTGATTTAATGCAGCAATGAAAGTGGGTGACCCGGGTGCAATTACCCCGCATTGGGAAGCGCGGGATGGACAGATGCTTTCGGGTGAGGACAGAAAGGATGAAAAGGACCGGATGCAATTAAGCCAGCCGTGGCCCGTGGGAATGTCCTGGTAACCGAGGAGCAGGCGGGATGAACAGGTGGGTTTCGGGTGAGGGCGGAAGGAGTGATGGAAAGGATGCAATTAAGCCCGCATTCGGAGGTACAAAGTGTGGGAATGTTGTGGGGGTAGCCGAGAGGGTGGGGATGGACGGGTAGGTTTCGGGTGAGAGCGGAAAATATGGAATGGATACAATTAAGCCCGTATTCGGAGGTGGGAATGTCATGGGGGTAGCCGAGAGGGCGGGGATGGACGGGTGGGTTTCGGATGAGAGCGGAAAATATGGAACGGATACAATTAAGCCCACATTCGGAGGTACACAGCGTGAGAATGCGTGCGAGGACAAAAAAGTCAGCCATCAATACACAAATTGCGTAGATCAATTTTGAAAAAAGATTTATTGCCATCCATCAGAAGCCAAATACATCCAAAGGCCCCCAGGCCCCCCTGGAGTGCTCCCAAAGTGGCTGAACTGGTCCTTTGTACGCCTACATGGCTCTAGCCAACCGCCTGACTGACTTCGTGGTTTTAGATAGCACTTACCATGGCTGGGGCCATTTACCTTTGTCTATATATTAGGGCTATGGCTCACTCACCTTGTCCCAGAATGTGCTCCCACACCGTCTTCTCCCATCTTTGCAACCATGCCAATTCCCGATGCCCGCGCCCACATGCTCGCGGAGATGTTATTCTAACCCCGTCCGGACTTCGCGCTCTCTATCCGTCAATGCCACCTTCGCAGTCAAGTCGAGCGGATTATCTATTTATTGCCTATGTACTTAGCACCACTACGTGCACCTCTACCATGTCCTCTCAAAGAAAGCCATGCGACGAGGGCACCGCACCGTGCACTCGCCATGCCCGACATGCAGGAACTGCCCCGTGTCCCGCCGCAAGAGCTCTGTCGGACGCAGTTCGAGGAGCGCACCTGGAAATACCACATATCGCCTCATATTAGAGGCTACCTGTGTATCATCGGCAACCTCTAACAAGAGGTGGTTTTATGCTTCCATGGAACACCTATACTGGCCTGTTCCATCCATTCCACCGACCACCAATTTGTGAGGGAAAACCAGCGCCATAAAAGTATCAGTAAATTTTGTGACCTGGTAAAATTCCATGCCTTCCACCAACCGCAGTCAGTAAATTTTGTGACCCGGTAAAATTCCACGACTTCCACCAACCAGGGTCAGTAAATTTTGTGACCCAGGAAAATTCCACGACTTCCACCAACTGGGTCAGTAAATTTGTGACCGCTGAATTCCACAACTTCCACCAACTGGGGTCAGTAAAATTTGTGACCCGCTGAAATTCCACAACTTCCACCAACTGGGGTCAGTAAAATTTGTGTACCCCACTGGAAATTCCACGCCTTCCACCAACTGGGGTCAGTAAAATTTGTGACCCAGTAAAATTCCACAGCCTCCACCAGTTGGGGTCAGTAAAATTGGTGGCCTGGTGAAATTCCATTGCTTCCACCAAATGGATCAGTAATTTTTGTGACCAGCTAAAATTCCATTGCTTCCACCAACTGGGTCAGTACACTTCAGTACAGTTTGCGATCCCTTCCAACTTCTATGGCTTCCACTAGCTGTTCCAACTTGGAGAAACCTATGTGGCACGTCCACCACTTCCATGCCAGCCTCAGAACACCTGATTTCCACAGCTTCCACAGAAATGAACAGAGTAAATTCAGGACTCATACATCCTTGTCAGTTTCGAGTACCATTGTAGTCTCTATCATCTCCACTAACTCCTCCATCTCCATCAATTTCATCAGTCTCCCACCCATCATCATCCTCCTCACTCCTCTCCTGTGCGAGTCTTCTGCATTCCAATTCAGCAGCAACAGCAGTGGCCTCACCCTCCTCCTCCTCAGTGTCCATCTGATCTCTCTGAGTGGCTGGCTCTTAGTCTAGATTTGTTTGACATGCTGCAACCGGTGGTCTGGGAGTAAGCACATGATGAACAAGCAATGCCACACATAATCAGACATGCTCATCACAAACACCCATTCATGGCTGTGTTATGGCTTTCCTCACAGTTTTCTTACTGTATGGTGCATGGTATGTCAAAGCCTTTACCTTCCACTTCATGGAAGGCTTTACATTGGTCCAAAAAATGGACACAACTGGGACTGGATGTGAGATGACAGTGATGTCACTGATGTCATAATTGGGTGTTATCCCAAAAGCGACCTCCTTCCTTATTTGGTTTCAGAAACCGCCGAAACTTGACCATCAGTTCCGGAGGTGCAAACTGAATCAGACCATAATCAAGTTTTTCCCACCTCAAAAAAGAAAAGAAAAACTTGTCTGATTACGGGAGACTAGCTGGCTCTGGAGGTGGGGCAAGGCAAACACCTGGCACCAAGGTCCCACTAAACCATGGGTATTATCAAAATGGCCCTGGTGTATCTAGTACTTCCCAATAAAGGCTGCATGGAACTGAGTTTGAGGCATCCTTCTGTGTTTCCACACCTATATGAATTGCCAATGTCTCAATCTATTCTCACTATCTTAGACATATTCATCTTCATCCACTGAAAGCACCACTTCACGAGCTGCTCCTAATTTTATTCCAGCCAGGCCAATATCCAAGATGAGCTGAGTGCATGGCTATATGTCAAATCCCTGACAAGTCTTTAACAGACAAACACTGGTTCCCCATTACACCTCTGTTATTGCACAGGCCTGCAGAAGTATGCCTGGCTGTCTTCCAAGCCTTCCTGTTTGCGCTACAAGGACATTTATCGTGTTTTCCACCTCTTCCACTCTGCCAATTTCCATGGCTTCCACCACCTTGCTTGTGGAAAATCTATAAAAAATTCCATTGCTTCCACCAAAATCTGATAGATTTCCACTCCTTCCACAGAAAATGTGACTGCCAAAGTGATCGCCAACTCGTATCAAGGTGATCGCCAACTCGGACATTCAGAATATTTCGAAATTAAATCTCATGTCAGATAGGGGCAAGAAACACAACTTCTGAAGAGGCAGATATTGTTTTCTCACTGTGGGGATCTTCTAAAAAAATATTGGCATTGACCACATTTTTTTACAAGTAGTACTGCATTGGAGCATGAAATAGCCCAAAATCCAATATCTTGCCTATAGGCATCTTATTGTCGCTGCCTAGATGGAGCACAAATTTCTAAATTGGGTTAAATATTGATCAAATACAGTAGAGGGATGTCTGTAATGTATGTATATGTCAATATAAGACCCCATTTCATTTCCTTTGAGCTCATATATGGCAAAAAATCAAATTTGATCGAAATCATACTTTCACTTGCTAGCTGAATATGACCTATTTTGTGGTAGTTATTGGGGCAGGATGGCTTCCTGTAATCACCCAATATGGTATTCAGTAGTTTCGACCAACATGCAGACATAGAGGGTAAAGATTTTAGATGTGCACCATCAGGTTCAAAGACGAGTGTGTTAACTCTCAGTAGATAGTCTTCTTGCTTTAAAAATGGCACCCCAAGCTGTAGACAAGTTTATCCAATATTACCACTCATAGTTTGGCCCACTATATACACTACCCTCTCTCAAGGGAACGAATTTTGTGAAAATGCTTTTGTTGTTGTTTCTATATATCATATGTTCAGTCATGGTTCTTCTGCATGAAATTTATTGTCATATATAGTAGTTGGTCAATGGAGGTGCTTGGCCCATTGGAATTGCACTGTTATCATGTATATTCAATAGCTAACGCATCTCACCTACTGTGTTAAACCTGACCGAATGCCGTTGCTGGGGAGCCTTGGGTAGGTTGTATAACCTTCATGAATGCTGCATTAAGTGCTAGCAAGTTTCAAAGTCCCAATACATGCTCAAATGAGCTTAAGAGAGCAAGTCTAGCAGAAAATTGCCTTATTTGGATGTAAGCGTAGTGGTATTTGCTCGTGTTTGCTTCCGATCAATCTAGCTTATCTCAAGTCATGCTCGTTTTAATCAAGCTTTATGGCCCTCTGGGAATGATTTATGACGCACAGCTAGATTTCAGACTTTCATTGGAGAGCAAAATATGCCAGCATAGGCTAGAATTTTCTCAATTGGATGAGAGTGTGTGAACAGGGTCAGGGAAAGTGGTCCCCACATGCAGATCTATAGTTCTCGCAGATATGACATTCTACTACTTCAGATTCATTATAATTATAATAAACTAGCTGTGACCTGCCATGTAATATAATTGCTAGCACCATGGGTCATAGATGTACAGGGTCTGGCTACTACCTCTGCAATCAATGTCTGCATCCATCATTAGCAAAAGTAGGGTTGCAAAGAAATGTCTGATTGCATAGACATTAATAATCAAACAAGGATGTTTTAATATGTCTCCAACAGAATATGCCACATCCATAGTGACTTGTTTTACAGGCCAAATCTGAAAGACAAGCGTAGTCATCAGATGATTGATCATACTGTAATAGCCAGTTCGAGCAACAGCCACACTGTGGCTTACGGTTACCAAAAATGACAATTTTCGATAAACTGGCCACATATTTTCTCCGGCCTCAGGTCCACAAAATGATGGTTGGTGAAGGGTCTATGGGACCAATCAGAACGCTGGACCAAATTGCCCTCTCCAGCCAAAATTGAAAGCCATACAGTGGCTCATATGGCTTTGTGCAAACTCTCTAATGAAGCCATAGCAGCTAAGGTGTAGGTGTGTGCAGGTCACAAATTATGCTGACCCTAGTTGGTGGAAGCCATGGATGTCATAAGGAGGTCACGAAGTGTACTGACCCAGTTGGTGGAAGCAATGGAATTTTAGCTGGTCACAAAACTTACTGATCCCATTTGGTGGAAGCAATGGAATTTCACTAGGCCACCAATTTTACTGACCCCAATTGGTGGAGGCTGTGGAATTTCACCGGGTCACAAAATTTACTGACCCCAGTTGGTGGAAGTCGTGGAATTTTCCTGGGTCACAAAATTTACTGACCCTGGTTGGTGGAAGTCGTGGAATTTTACCGGGTCACAAAATTTACTGACTGCGGTTGGTGGAAGGCATGGAATTTTACCAGGTCACAAAATTTACTGATACTTTTATGGCGCTGGTTTTCCCTCACAAATTGGTGGTCGGTGGAATGGATGGAACAGGCCAGTATAGGTGTTCCATGGAAGCATAAAACCACCTCTTGTTAGAGGTTGCCGATGATACACAGGTAGCCTCTAATATGAGGTGATATGTGGTATTTCCAGGTGGAGGAGCGAGCTTCTGCGGGGCCGTAGTGAACATTTCAATCATTAGGACTCGATGCTGTGGTGTTTTTATCTTTCCGTCACTCAATATGGATTTCTTTATCCGTAACTGGCGACTCTGAAATATTTTGGGTTGAACCAATGTCATTTATTGCTCATCCCGGGGGTATTGCGTGGGTCTTGTTTTGACGCCTGTTTTACGAGATCTGATGTGCCCCCGCTTGGGTAATTTCGACGTTGACACGAGGAATAGTGGTGGTTTGCTGTCAAGCCGCGTGGAACCGGTTGGTTCAATAGTTCATCTCTGAATGGGGGGACTCCTTGATCCGGAACCGCCACCACGTACACCCATTGTGTGGATGACACAGCGGAGGCCAAAGGATTTTTAGGACCAAAACATGGCATCCAAACATGTCCTCCTGTTTGGGAGTATGTTTCCCGCGCGGTGTAAAATCAACCCCAAAAGATTCCTTCTTAGGCCTATTCTTCACACCAAATTCGAACCAAAACATGATGCTTATTTGTGTCCCAAAAATACATCCAAAAATGGATCATTTTGGCAAGAGTTTTCGGCGCCGAAACAGGGAGAGAACAAAGCAAATTTCGCTGTTTGGGTCCCAAACCCAAGTCTTTTCTTGCGTGAAAAACGCCCCTAAAAATAATGTATATTCCTGCCCGAATTAGGACGCGAAGAGGTATTATTTCAAGAGTACAAAAACAGGACAGAAAAGCCATCGGTTTCAGCCCATGTTCCAAGGGGGCCTGAAAATTGGCCAAAGGGAGAGACATGTTTGGATATCATGTTTTTGATCCCAAAAATCCTACGGCCACCGCAGTGTGAACATCTTGGAGGCATGGTATCCAGATGTTAAATCCCGGGCCTACGCCCAAAACTTTTCCCCGTCGCATGGCATTTGCCCCGGTACTTCACCGAACGCTCTGAAAAGCGTTATATTCAAGTAAAAATTCAGAAGTGTTCGTAGTGGTTCCTCATAAAACCATTGATTTGGACACTGGCTACTGGCTTGAAACCTATCTCTCTCATAGCCCACGACTGTGAACTGACCCACTCCACCGCTTGAGATACACCCCAAGACCGCCGCACTCAAAATGAAGAGCTCGAGTACCGGAAAACGGTCCGAATGTGCACGAGGCAACAGATCACTCATAGACATCACGCTCGTCTCACCACCACCACCACCAACACCGTCAACGCTGCCCAGTAACCCACCGATGACCTCCTCGATGGCGCTCTGGCGGCGCCCGCCGCCTTCGACGCCATGACTCATGGATGACTCCTTGTCCCGGCTCCTTTGGTGACTCTGCTGCAAATGACTCGCCCTGTCGACGCCAAGCCCAACACCTTTTCTCGAATGTTTCGGTGCAAGACAATACACCACTCGATCGCTCCATCGCTCGATACAGTTTAAAAGACCGCTGTTCTTTTTTCCTCCCTGTTACCTCTCCCCGATAACCTCTCCACCATGGACATAACCCTGCCCGACAATCACACTAATGATACAAACGACCCCGTTATTCAACCTCGGGCTCTCAAAGATTACCTTGTTTGGTATAGCAACACCCCCCGTCCCGTCACAACCCTTCTCCCTGCCCCTCCCTCACCACTGCTGCCCTCAAGACTGGTCATATTAACCCATCTGTCTCTTATAAATGGCTCTTCCATTTTTTGCAGAAATTTGCTGCTTATTTTTACGCCGTCGCGCGCCATTCCAATTTGCACCTTTTCTATGCCATTCTTCACCAATTCAGCCTCAAACTATGCCGAAAAAAATCGCACTGTGTTCCAACCATCCATTCCATCCTTGAATACATTTTGGCTGTCATTTGGCCCTCTCGAGGCCCACAGGACAATATTTTGGAGTGTGTGACACTGGAAGTGTGACTTGATGGGGGGTGTTGCTATACCAAATGCCCCAGACGTTCTAGCGTGATCGTTGCCCCACTTTTTCTTATCATTTATTCAAGCCCCGCCGGATCAATCCGAAACATAGATAAGATAAAAGTACTACAGCGAATGAGCAAGGTCACGCTAGAACGTCTGGGTTACCGAGACAGGTGAACTGACGCGACGCGACATATGTGGGGATTAAGCGCGACGTCTCGTTCACAAGTGTATGTCTCTCCGTCCCATATTCGTGGACGCTGAAACGTCCGACCCAGGTCGCGGACACAGTCAATCGCTACCTAGCCGACCAGGGCTCTTTTGACGTCTCCGTGGCACTCGAATGTCATGGTTAGCGTTCGGACGACAGGTACAATTTACCAAATAACTGATCTCACGCAATTACGAGACAACGTACGTTCCAAGTTCCTTCTGGTGCAGCTGGCTCTGTATCTGAGGTCGGTGAATAGTTAATTTCCACTTCACCCAAGCCATACCAGGAAATCGACTCGGTGACCCCCTGAGATTATGAATTGCACTCCGGAGATATCGTCGGGTTTCTGCAGGGCCATCTTCGTCTACCCGAACCTACTTTCCCACGTCCGTAACATAATTTTTGTGCGCGCTGAACGATCTGATCCGACCGTAGTAAGTGACGGGCAAATCTTTTGTCCGATTGCGGACCTAGCTCTGAAGGTACCCAAGCGGCAAGACCCAAAATGAAATCAGATCTGTCGCCACCGGCTGTAAATGAAAGCCGGGAGACGAAGCCTTTAATAGGTGGTGTCTTCGTTGGTACTTATTCGCGAGTCAATTGCTAGACAGCGCGAGCGCTTTACTTTCAGCGCTGTGGATCATGTCTGAACCCAAATGCCGTAAGTACCTGTATGTGGGCGGCGCTCAATTTTGTTTTCATAGTGTCACAGTAAGCGGGGCAGTTGATGACATACAGGTACGTACAGGGCGGCCCTGACAATGACTTAAAACTGCGGCTAGCATTTTCTTTCCTTTGCTTACCTGCCAACCTTCGCTCCGAATCACGATGCCATTTCTTTCACCTGCAGGGTCGATTGTTGCCACTGTCGGAGTTTATGCACTTTATGCATTACTGAACGTCCTCTACAGAGAGTTCACTTCTCCCCTTAGAAATGTTCCGGGCCCAAAATCCGACCATTGGTTCATAGGAAATAGGCGGCGACTTTTGCAAACAGTACGTTATTTGCGACTTTCCATCCCTCCTTGGGCTACATTTTGTTTTCAGTTTGACGGTCAAGAAGGAATGTGGACTGCGCAGTATGGATGCACCGTCAGGCTGAACACCTGGTTTGGGGTGAGATCTTTTTTTTTGCTTTCCAATAACAGGTTGCTAAAATCCCGGCTAGTTTGGACTCCTCTACACTACAGACACCAAGGCGTTGCAGCACATTCTGGCGAACAGTTATGTTTATCAGAAATCGGCCTTGGCACGCTACCTTGGGGGACGGCTCATTGGTCCAGGTACGGACCGTCAGAGTTTCAAGTTGATATATAAATATATTCTCCTCACCAGGCGTACTCGTTGTTGAAGAGGATGTTCACAAAAAACACGTAAGATCAACTACGCAGAATCTCGCCGTTGCTCATTGCTTTTCGTCAGCGAAAAATTATGGTATTTCCAGCGGAACTATGCTCGCTGTGCAACTCATCTCGCCGTGCCAGAACCCAGCATTTGGCCCAGCCCAAGTGCGTGGACTTACAGAAATCTTCGTTGAGAAGTCGATACAAGTGAACCGCTTCCCTCCCTTCGTCCTTTTCCTTTCGTCTGATAAGGTTCGTATCCAGCTTCGGGATCTTTGGGCTGAAAAAGCTGTCGAAGGCGGTGGGGTCACTAGAATAAACGTTCTCCCAGAGTTCAGTACGGCGACCATGGATATCATAGGCAAAGCCGGTACGTCCTTCTCTTGCTGTTCCAACCGAACCTCATCTCATGATTAGGCTTCGGATACGACTTCAATGCGCTCGGCGCCGACTCCAAAAGCCCTCGCGATGAGCTACACGAGGCGTTTGCCACGATCTCAGCCGCTGGAGAGCGAATTGGGTTGATGGATATCTTGAAGGCTCAGTTGCCTCTTTTGCGCAGCCTACTAGTGCGCAATTCATACCCTTGGCTGACTAGATACACTAATGCCCCTTCGTCCAGCCCAAGTCAAAAATTGACCAGATCATCGACGGAGCACAGGCGACCATGTGGCGTATTGGACAGAGACTGTTGCATGACAGCAGGCAGAAAATAGAAGAAGGTAGCGGTGCTGATAACGCAGCGTCTCGAGATCTTCTGTCCCTTCTCGTTCGTGCCAACATGGCCAAGGATATCTCGGAAGCCCAACGGCTTTCGGAGGAAGATGTAGTTGCCCGCAAGTGTTCTCCGCTCGATATTACCTGCTACTCTGTTGACGCAAAAATAGAGGTACCAACATTCTTGGTGGCTGGACATGAGACGTCAGCGCCTTTCACTTTCCCTTACCTTCACTAATTTGTCCTCGCACTTCAATCAGGACCAGGTATGGAAGTCCTTGTCCCTGCACTCCAATTCTGACTCCCTTTTGCTGAACAGCACGGCCGCTACGTGGGCGCTGTTTGCACTGGCGGAGAATGTCGAAATTCAAAGCCGCCTACGCACTGAGCTATTGACGGTCGACAGCGATAATCCTTCTATGGACGAACTTAATGCTCTTCCATACCTCGACTGTGTGGTGCGCGAAACCTTGCGCGCAGATCCTCCCGTTCCTGCTGTCTGTGCGTAAGCATCTTGCGTCGCGTTCCAACGTAACATGTTCATTCTCTCAGTCCGCATTGCGACGAGAGACGACATTATTCCTCTCCACACTCCGTACAAAGATCGTAATGGGATATTGCACGAGACGCTGAGGTGCGTCCCATATGCTACATGGCCACTTTATTGACTCCGATTTTTGACTGCCATTCAGGATTACGAAGGGACAGTCCGTCGTGGTGCCCATTTTGGCCGTGAACCGCGACCCGACTATCTGGGGTCCAGATGCACACCATTTCGTGTATGATTGCTCCACCAACATCCCTGAACCATGCTAATATGGTCTAGTCCGGAGAGATGGGAACGCACCCCTGCTATTTCGACATCCATTCCCGGCATATGGGGTCAAATGTTGACATTCTTCGGTGGACCCCGTGCGTGCATCGGTTACCGCATGTCTATTGTCGAGTAAGTGTTCTCTATCTACAGCCTAAATTGCAAGCTCAGTTGGGATCGTGCAGATTAAAGGCTCTCCTCTTCACGCTCATACGAGGATTAGAGTTTGAACTGGCGGTTCCAGCTACTGACATTGGGAGATTGCCGTCAACCATTATCCAACAACCCTTCGTTCGCAATGACCGCGCAGCGGGGAGCCAGATGCCTCTATTGATTAAACCGTTTATCCGGCCATAATCCGATGCAAGCTCTCTAATACTCACAAAAGTGTCGAGACGAACAAGCGCCGCAAGCCCTTTGAGCCATCGCGGGCGAGGGGTGATTTCCGTAGATCATTCAGCAAGCACAAGTTTAGAGGTAGAATTTGTCAGTGCAAAATCTATTATGATAGACGCACCGTAAATGCCGCACGCAGGTTCAATACCGTGAGGGGTGTACGATCTGAAAATAAATAAGCCAAAGTCAGCCCGCACTGTGACAGTCAAGAGAGAGAGAAATCAACGCGGGCAGAGGCAACTTGTCGCGAGTGGTGTGAATAGACGAGAATAGAAAAAAGACTTGGAGCGCGGCCAGTACCGAATGGATCAAATACAGACGTAACTGACCGATTTCCTGCGGTACGCAAGCAAATGCTACAGTGGCGATTTCGAATATGTGCGAGGGTCAAGTCTGTGATCGGCCTGTATAAAAATGGAACGGACTGAGCTCTTACGGGAGTAATGAACTGTTGTGGGACGCGTACTGAAGAAGTGCGTGGATTAACCTACGACGAATTCAGTACAGTATCTGCGCCGTACCAAATCAGAGTCGGCCGCGTGCGGTGTTGGAGCTTGAATAGCCTTGAAAGACGAAAGATGTGTCTGTTTGATGAGATGAATCGAGCTCAAGTCAGTAAGTATGTACGCGACGCAAGAAATGAGAAGAGGGAGGGTACGACCGTAGGCTGTGAAGGATCGAGGCCAGACTAGAAGAAGACGACCCGCTTGCAGCGGTGAGTGAGATGAGATCCGAGCCTTGATCAAAACGAGCGCTAGTCAATCAGTACATATGTGATGCAAGAAATGAAGAGAAAGGAACAGCAAGTTGCGAAGGGTTTACAGGTAGACTCAGCTGGAGTCTGAAGCAAAGGTGGAGCTGTACATACAATGAAGCAAGACATCAAGCTATGCAAAAATGCACGATGCCGCGGGATGTAGCTTGACTCTGGACAGTGCGATCTGAAGTCAGAAGAGGGCGCCAGTGCGAGCGTGGAGCGATGCGGCCCACCTGAATTTCCTTTGCACCGATATGTACGTAGATATGAACTTGAATTTTCATACTGGCAAGGTGGTTTGAGAACCTCGTTCTCTGCGGCGGGGACCCGAAGAAGGAGATGCGGATTAGGGGGGTTATGAGAAGGGAGGAAAACATGGAAATGGACGTAGTACTGCGTGGGCAGCATATCGGTGAGGCGATGCGAGGTGGGATCGGCATGACAACTATTGTGGGCGAAAGAGGGCCATATGTGGAGGACAGTCAGGGATTGGAAAGAGCCGGAGTCGGTCGTACGGACTACTAAGTGGGAAACACAGTCAGATAGAAGGGAGTGGCGGAGAGCGCGAGGATTGAAAGAAATAGAGAAAAGCGGCAGTGCTAATGTAGTACTGTAGTTAGCGCTGGATCTCAAGTGACTCGGTGGCAAGGCTGAATTTACAGAGTGGTATGGGGATATGTGAATGAATGGATGCCAAGGAGTGCGAAGATGATGTGGAGTAGAACGAACAAGGCCCTTGAGCGACGCGCTGAATATACAGCCTCGTCGTGTTGTCGGGGCGAGTTTTATAGGTATTGAAACGTGCGGGGTGAGAAGGAATCGATTATATGGCAGGTTTAATGTCGTCAGACTGTGCAAGGTTCGGAAGAGACAACGGAATAAGCACCTTTTCAGCATTCGTAATAGTGCGACGGGCGGCATTGGAGGTGCTGAGCACAGGGAGAGGTCACGAACGAGAGGACAGAAGGGGAGTCGGAGTGCTGTGTAGTTGCTGTTTAGTTCAGCTTTGCACTACGGCTACCAACACAGGATCGTGAGGGCGGGGCTGGGCGACAGGGATTAGGCTATGACCCGCGTGACAGTGAAGTGCGAATGAGAACGACACAGCACGTCCAAGGAAAAGGAGAGCACGGAACGGTGATGGACCGCTGGTGTAACCACTAGCTTGAGCGTGCTCTCTGAATACCGCTGGAATTTTCAACCAGAGGTAGCTACCACGGCAGAATTAAATACCGACGCGACAGTGGCTGTGGAAGACCGACGAGTGGCGACTAAACAACAGGTTCAACGAAGCGGATGGCAAGAATCCAGACCGTATGTGAGCAGTGGCACTAGGAAGCCTGAAGGATGGGCGGTGAGACGGGCTCCGAACACAGGACAGAGAGGACGATGGAAGTAGTGATGTTCTGGCTTTGGCTTTCAAAAATCCGAAGCCCGGCCAAAGCCAAAGCCATGGCTTTTAGCGGGAATTTAGACGAAAGTTGGCTTTGGCTTGACCAAATCTCCGGCCAAGCCATCGGCTAATTGGTGGCTTGGCTTTGGCTTTGGTACCAAAGCCAAAAAGCCATGGCTTTTTCGAGTGGCGGGCCGTATACCCACTAAAACCCCCTTGGATTTAATCCAGTCGTCCAGCAGGGAATCTTCGTCTAGGAGTGTGCCGCTCCAGGTGTTAAGAGCTAACTGTTTTTTTATTGCGAGGAATCCAAACCGAGCTCGGTTTGTTTGGAGTCTGTCTCGCTTGAGGGCAGAGTTAATCGTTGCCACCCAACGGTTATGTATTTCATGAGAGGTTTTGAAAACTCTCTCGTTCCTCAATTCCCAGATCAAATACATCGAAGTTGAGACGATAATTGTAAAAAAGCGGTTCTGTGCAGGCACCGTGTTACCTTTAGGAGGTTTGAACTTTGCGAGGGTACATCCCAGAAGAATCCCCCAGTTTAATTGGGGCCAAGCAGTGCATCTGAGTCGCCAGAGGATCTCCACCAACCGCCAGATTTGTTGTTGGCCAGGTGCATTGCATTCAAGCATAATGTGTTCCAGCGACTCCGAAACTCGGCACATTGTGCATTGTCCAAGGATCTCGAGGTTTGGAACATGATACCAGAAGGAACCAACATGAAAAATGTTGTGCATACTTTTCCATAAGAAATTTTGCGTCAGTTGGTGGATGTTTTTGGACCCGATCGAGGTCCAGATCGCGCTATCAGTAGGTTGATAATTGAACTCATCTTCAATGGAGCAACGAACGCGCTCCAGATTTCATGTTGTTGATCTGCGTATAGATTTCTCCCTCACTGTTTCAATTAATTTTGTGAACAGCCGTTGAGTTCCATCCTTTAGGAGGAATCCCGGGTTGGAGAACATGAGGTCCGGTTCCGTATCTAAAAGCATTGGTGTGGATTTCACGTTATATAGGCCTTTTGCAGGGTTGGGGTCGACCTTTCTGAAAAAAACTCGCCCTGTTCTTTCTTGCAACGCAGAGATGACCGACTTTATAAGAGGGTAGAGTGGGTCTAGAGGGTCACCTTCGCACCATTTTCGCATGAAGGTACTTAGACATCAAGTCCCATTTTTTCGTCGTTTGGCATATTGTAGCGCTTGGTTGAGAGAGTTGAGTTGTATGGTCCTCAATGGCGAAAATTCAGAAGCCGTGTGAAATATCATTCAGACGGAAGTCCAGATCAAATGTCAGCGGTGTATCTTCCTCCTTGCCACCATCACGCCATCTCTCTCTGATCCACCAAGTTGCCAACGCCACTAGACGACCGTACGTGCGCTAACGATGTCCCTTTTCTCCAGATAATTTTGGGCTCTACCTTCTGTCTACGGTGCCACCGCTGCAACCCGGCTTTTACTTCAAATTCCCATCCCACAGCTCTCAAGCTCTGTCCGTATCGTCGATGCCCGCCCCGTCTCGCTGAGTCACTGTATCTTCGCGCACGGGACGAGTTCGGAGCGTTTGGTGTAATGAGTCTCAGTCTGCAGAAGCATTCCAAGGTCATCCACTATGGTTGCTGGTTGTGAGCCAGATCTTGCTGGGGAAATTTGCTGCTCAGGAGGAAATGCCGTTACGCACATTTTCACCAGTGTGGGACTCTGACCCAAAAAAAAATATCCTATCCCATGTTTATCAGTTATGGGTCGTATACCCACTAAAACCCTCTCATTTGTCCAATCGTCCGGCAGAGAGTCTTCATTCATCAGTAGACCACTCCAAGTGTTCAATACTAGTTGTTTCTTAAGTGCCAGTGGTCCAAATTTGATTTTATCAGTGAGGAGACAATCCCGCATTAGGGCTGCATTAATTGCCTTCAACCATCGGTTGTGAACTCCCGATGTACTTTGAATCCGGTCCGGATCAACAAGCACTCGACTGTGACGAAGGTTCCATATAAGATGCCACGCAGTGGACACTAAAATAGCAAACAGTCTCCCCTTCGCGGGAAGGTTAAAGAGGCTAAATCTGTCCAGGCTTCTAGCTTCAGCGCTGAATAGAACTGACCCCAGGAAATCATGATTTTGTGTCAAAGAAAAATGTCCGTGTGAGCCGCAAGCGTTATTTGAGGGAAAAGGTAGAGACCTGACTGTTTCGGGAGAGAAGGGACGGCTGTGGGAGCATCATGGAGTCAAAGGCCCGCGATTGACAATAGAGGTAATATTAAACAAGACGGGCCGCCGCTTCGCTCTGGAAATTCCAAGATGAAAAATCAGAGGTTAATTTGACGGCACGCTACGAGGACACATCGAGGCATCGTAGCGTGTACTCAAAGTAATCTGTGAATTTTCATCTTGGACTTGCCAGAGCGAAGCGGCGTCCTGTCCTGTATAGTTTTGCCAACTCCCTGGCTGGAAAATCGTTAGCGGCGTGAAAAATGGTGAGTTTTTTGTGGTAAGACAGGGTTCAGCCGCGCGCAGTGCGAGCGAGCGAGGGCAGCGCTGAGCGGATTTGGCGGACAGCTTGGCGCCGAGTTCTCACGGTGTTAGATGCGCCATTGGCAACAATGCCGGCGAAAGCAGTGGGGGGAGCAGCGACAGCAAAAGCAACATGCTCATAGGCCGGGGACGGGTCGAGGGAAAGCCAACCCAAGTATATTTGTACAAAACACAAAATTCAAGAGACACTGTGTAGACACCGTCGCATTCACAGCGAGTTCCTTCACTGAGAGTCAAGTCAGCTTCAGTTCGAGTGTGAGCAGAGGCGTTCAGTTCAGCTCTCACCTTCAGCGCTCAGACCCGGGTGCAACTGAACGTACTGATGGCGGTGCCTGTGTTGACATTGATGCACTGGCCAGCGAAGTCGGGGCTAAAGGTAAACTCCTTTCCAGTGCAATCGTCGCCTGAGAAGAGGGAGACAGTTGCCGTAGAACCAAAAATCTATAATCCACATCAGCATTGCTTTGATTCAGAAAATCGGCGCTGCTGACCTCGTAGGAGTGCCTTCCAGTGAAATCAAAGCAAGTGCCGTCGCAAGGAAACTCGCCGCCCTCGCCCCCATTGCAAGAGTCACCGCTGAAAGCTTTGATTTGCTGAGCACTGGCTTGGATGGCCAGAACAACAACAGCGAGGAGAGAGGTAGTGAAACGCATTGTAGAGGAAGTATTTAGGAACTTGGTGGGTCCTAAGTCTACCGTTGAATCGTTGCTGAATTTATATCCTAAGGATTTGCAGATGGGAATTTATGGACCTATTTGAGCTGTAGTTGCATGCTTCTCTTGGGCTGAATGCATGGAGCGGGACACCGATCTGCTTGGAAAAATGCGGCACGTTGTTGAAGACCGGCACTTATGAGATAACATAACGACTTTACTGTAAATGCGTGCTGGTCAACTGGCTTCCCGCTGTACAAGGATGACTGTCTCGGCTTGTTGCATATGCTGTAGTAGGTATCTAAACCTAAGAGTACTCCCATTCGGAGTCAAAATGACCGACACTCTAAGATTACAGAACTGTCTACACATATGGGTACTCCCCATTCGCAGTCAAATCCGTGATTTGGGCGCCGCATCGGAATGTCGATCCTTGGAATGTAAATCACGTAACCCAATATGGTCCATGGCGTCCCGGTCTTCGCCGTCGGTTTGGGTCCTGCCGGCAGGGTAATCATAAAGTAAATTTCTTGGACCCCGCAATGGAAGAAGTTACACAAATAATTTCTGCAGCCAAACACTGCGTACTAGATATCCCGTCAAATCGTCTTCACGTGCATTGTGGGACAAAAAGCACGCAGTTGCGATCTTCCTCTTGCTTCATTGACTGCATTAAAGTTGGGGTGTAGGCGGGTGCTGCTTTATGTAACCCAATACGGTCCTGGGCGTCCCGGTCCATTCATCAAAAAATTCTCTGGTCACAGAGAATGACCCAATCTCAGCCTCCCTACCGAGGATATTCCCCGTTGTATCACTCATCCATACACTCATTCTCTTTCATTCCTTTCCTGCTTTCTCTCGATCTTCCGTCCATCCTTGACGGATGCTCGCTGTCCGTTGCGGTCGCGTTACAGCTATTTTCGAGCCCCAGTCGGGGACGGGATGTCGAGGATGGGCAGATAGAGAGTGTCAACACGGTCAGATGTGCTGCTAAGACACAAGAATACAGATACCGTAAAAGCGATTGGGTCTTCATTTGTCTATGAGGGAGCGAGAGACTCAGTCGAATTAGATATAGATTGAAATAATGCACATACGGCACTCACTGTAACCCGCGAGGGTGTGTAAGTTGGGGAATGCATCGAGAATGCACAGTTAAGAACGAAAAGGTCTGTCGAGCTCTGATCCATACGTCATCGGGAACAATCGTGGGGAACGAGAGATGGAATAATGGGAGTGTAGGAAGGTCGAGAAGATATGCACTGCATCGATGCGAGGCAGGACTCTACAGCAACGAAATTAGGCATTGCGTCAGCGGAATAATGTACATGACATGACATTATCGGCGCTCCGATACAGATGGTGGGAAGACCACAGCGGACTTGTATCGGTTCTAGGGTACCTTGCCATTCATGCGTACTTTTTTTTGCAAGAGATGTGGGTACCCATACGCCTACCTTCCCTGGCTACACATCTGTCGTTCGTTCTTACCCCGATATGTCTGCTGCTGCTGACCAGCATATCATTTAGCTAGCAGCGTACTTGTACACAGTCTGACCGTGTTTCGGTGATTGTATGGAGTGGATTGCATCGGGCTCGATCTGTGCTTGCAAGGGATGATGAGTCGCTGTGTTGTGGTAGAGGTGCACCCACATGTCGAGACAGGACACGATATTTTTGGTACGGCGATATATTTCACAGAAATGCACGTCCTACCTGCATAGCACAATTTTTTTCTTTTTTCTTTTTTCTTTTTTCTTTTTTTCTTTCACCTTCTACATGTAGTCTAGCTATTGAATTGAATTTGCCTACCTGTAAGCCCTAAGACAAGTTTGAGCAGAGAGATAGCAACTCTTACCAGTCGAGAATAAAACAAGCGACCCTCGGCCGATTCTCGGGATTATCGGAACAAACTCCCATTGGCTGGGAAGCTCGGACCCAACCTGAAATCTTTCAACATAGTGGTGTTCATGCAACTCACTGAAAATATTCTAGAAGAAAAGTGATACCTTACCTACGCCGCCAACACGGCGAAAATGGGAGGAAAAGTCAAATTTCTAAATTTTGATTTCTGCTGTAATTTTGGGTTCAGAACACTCTCGATACGGTTTCATTGTTTGTAGGCTCCCAGGTTTCAGCCGTGGACTCACAATTTAAGAAATGTCACATGTCCCAGACTGCCCCTCTTGCCATGAGGTAGATTTGTCTGAGACATTATAATATTACCAATGATACAGACACGAGAAAACCGGAACCTGTGGATCAGATTTACGCAAAATAAATCAAATATGCCCCGCAATGGAAAGTTGCATGGAGCACGGTCAATAAATTTCAGAGGCCTGTAGTTGTGTATGGCGGTCAAAATGCACTTTTATTCTTCTGACACTTTTTTGGTGAATTTTATGGCAAGAATAGCGTGCAAAAGGTTTTTACATATTGGGGGTCAGGATACATGTACAACTTGGCCTTGCAGGTTCAAAAATTGGACAACATGGGGAATTGACGACAGACCCACTTGCGGTCGACTATAACACGGGATTCTTGACAACCGGCAAGGACTGGTGGCTCATCACCTGGTTCCATCCGGATATGCAGCACATTTGGTACTCGTCGCCAAACAACATGTGGGGCTTCTTCGACTTCGCTGACAATCTCTTGCCCGACGCGATAGCGGGTGCCGCCGGTGCCGTCGCAGGCCTCGGCACTAGCTTCACCGGTCCAGGAGCGATCGCTGCGGGCGCGGGTGCGGCCGCGGCGGCAAAGCTCATCACTTCCTCCTTGTTCAACTCGGAAACGACCGAAGGGTTCAAGCGGCACATGCTCGAGAAGGAGGACGAGGGCCAGTTGATGGAAATCGTCATTCACCGGGACTCGATCGAATTCAAATCCAGGTCCGGTACATCGTCGACAAACGTTCGCAGCGCGGGCGTGCCTCAAAAACAGTTTTGAAAGCGCGAGGGGAAAAATAGGGGAGGGCGGCACAAGTGGCATCGCTGGTGAGCCTTCTACGGACTGTCGGGACTGCCGAAATGACTATGACTTAGCTGCCTTGCTTTCTGGGCCCGAGAGATGGAGTATATACACGTTTAATATGATTAATCCTTTGTGAACGCCTATTCTTCATGCGTGGGCCTATTTTCCACGCCTATTTTGTGATGAACGCCTAGCTCCCCAGCGATCATAACAAACCAAGCACGACTTGCGGTGAGCCTAGTGCGCAAAGATCCCATCACGAACGTCCATCCTCTTGTCCGGATTCACCCGATCATTGGGACTCGCTGCATCTTCATTAATGGGGAGTTTATTACAGACGCTGAATGGAAGCCCATCTCCGAGTTTTTACTTCAACATCTGATTGGTTCGCAAGACGTCCAAGCCCACGTCCATTGGAGCCCGCGAACGATCGTGATGTCCGACAACCGTTCGACGATTCGTGAGTTGTTGCAGTTGCAGCTGGGAGTTGGATTTGATTACTTGGTGAAACAGATACCCCGGTGATTGACTACCGTTGATGCCCAGTGAGAAACCCAGCTAAGAAAATCGAGCTAGAACGAGCTATATCGAGGAATCGAGGAATATCGAGGAATATCGAAGTGTGCCTGCTGTCTGATCTGACAATTTCAGTCAAACAGCCCGCCAACAGGCACACATCCATCACAGAATGACGCACCTCGACGGGCCTCGACAGTCTTTTTGCAATTTCTTACAAGTGCTCGATGCTGCTCGACGTCGCCGTGCGATTGCGTCATAGGCACGTCGTTGCAAGTCGTACGATTTCGGACTTTGAAATGCTTCTTTCTTTCCTTCCACCCCCTCCCACTTCCCGCCCGCGCTCTGGCGCGCTCTTTGTACCACAGTGCGCGTTTTTCCCTGCCTCGTATCATTGCGCCCTGTCTTAATGACCTTGCCGGCTTCTGCAGATAATCTCCCTGCCATGTCTATGTTCTCCCACCCGTCACATCGCAGGTGCGTGCGCTACCCAACGTCCTGTGGCCTCTTTGCTGATTCTTACACTGATAGAATGTCCGTTGCCCAGGATTCCGTTCAAGGACGACAGGGAGGCCATTGTGGTGCGGTGAGTGCCTTGGACAGCTTCCGATCCATCCACTTACCCGTGCTTATAGAGTGACTATTAGAGTCGCGTCTTTTCATTTCGTTCGCCGCTTCGTATGTCTTTCATTCATTGTATCAAGTATCTGCTCACAACTTGTCCAGTGCCACGTCTTTCTTATTCTACTCACTCGCCGCTGCATCCTCCATTACACTGGGCCTGAATTGTGTGGTCTGTCGGGTCGGGGGTCGGGTAGATAGGGAAGGAGGGCGATGGCCTGTAGGATAGTGCAGTAGGCAGCGCATGTACTGTAGGAGCAATAATTGAATATTTTGTATATTCCAATATGTGCCTACCAAAGTAATGGAAAGCTCAATGCACCTCGATACTGCAGATATAAGCTCGTTCGCGCTCGATTTACGTCGATATTGCTTGATTTTCATCGAGTTACATCGAGCCCAGTCCAGATTATCGAGCGAAATCGAGGACCCATCAAATTCCTCGATCTAGCTCGTTCTAGCTCGATTTTCTTAGCTGGGTTTCTCACTGGGGTTGATGATTCAGAGGTTCCCCAACCGCGACATATCTTCCGTCTAGTTGCGATGGCGGAGAAGCCTATCCCGGTACCGGCCGAGTGAGGGTTCAAACGTTCAAGCTGTGCATGCAGATCAACAAAGTGGCGATCTGAGACAAATGTTGGAACCATATTGGGCAGAGGCGACTTCTCGTACCGTGCATTCGGGGTCCGTCTGCAGCTGCAGCTGATTTCTGGAGTTCAATTTGCTCCGGCTGCAGGTATACCCTTTCCTTACTGGACTATACAGACTCCGCCCGTTTGAAAGTCAAGTACAGACTTTCAGGACAGGACCGGTTAAATACGGTAATTATAAAGACTGATGGCCGAGCAAAATGATGCTAAAACGGGAAGCGTGCAATCGAATCCGGTGGGTGAACGCCTACTCGAGGACAATGGGCGGGTCGGATGCAGTCCCGCGCGGTGCATAAGCGTACCTTGAGCAGGCAGCTGCACATTTCAAGCGCAAAGGGAGGATGCCCCATAACGATGTGCAATCGAGATGTAGCCGCGACGCTCGGCGTGCGTCGTATACAGGTATTCATGCCATGCGACAGCGGGGGGCTGGGACGGCGCAGAGGGACGTAGGAGTGGGCGTGCAGGTAAAAAACGAGTTGCATGTGCGCGCTTGGAGCAGAGTATGCGTGGGGGTAAGGATGCACGTGCGGTGTCGAAGATGCATTCAAGGGCCTGGGTCGAACGGTGGGGTGGTTTTGCGGCGAGGACACTCGGAGCGCATGATGATGCAGGGGAGGCTGAGACGCGGCGCATCGAGCACGCGGTGTGCGGGGAGGCATCGAAGGCGACGCGGGCGATGGAAACCGCCGGCTGCGTGTTCTGCAAATACAGGCGGCAGCGGCAACGAGGGAGGTCCATCGCCGTCGCTGCGCATGCGGGTGGTGATGACCCACGGTGCACGGCGTCGAGCAACATGGTGCTAGAGACAGACGGGAAGGCGAGGGAGGTAGCGTACGACTCGACTAACACCATCGTCGCATGCGAGCAGTGGTGTGGGAACGGGCTAACGTATGCGCCAGCGTGGTGTCGAGAATAGGAATGCAGTACGACATCGGGGCGGGTGAAGAGCACATAGACGATGTCGCAGATGTGAAGCGGATCCGGGCGGCGTGTAGCGGGCTGGTGGTCGCGTGGAGCGTCATGCGCGGTGTGATCGAGGTATAGACGGTCGTCGGAAGCCGTCGTCGCCGCTCGTAGTTGCGTGCGGGGCGGGGCGGGCTGGCCATTGATAACGCAGAGCGGTGGCCCGCAAGAGCTGTGGGTGGCTTCAGCCCACCACGGTGGCACCGTAAGCAGAAGGCGAAGCCACAGAGGATCTACAGAAAAGCTACGTCATTAGCGCACGGTCTTTTGCTCAAAATAAGGAGATAAAGACTGACCGTGCTTTGGGCTCTAGAGCGCGGGATTAAGAGGCCCGGTGAGTAACGCTTGTTCTTCACATGGTTGGGCGATGGAATGGCCGGCGAAGGGACAACAGGTGAACGGATCCGGAGAGAGGAGATGCACGCGATACAAGGTAAACAAAAAAGGACCGATAGGAAATGTGCAGAGAGATCGGGGAATGACGTGCGGTGGAAGGAAACACGAAGCTAGCAGAGCGGGGGAGAACTGAGTTGAGCCACATTTCGGAACTGGCACGAAACCAGGGTGCTGCGATGGACCAGCGGCGCCAGTGTACAGTATGTAGTCGCGCAAATGTGGAGGATGCGAAGAAAGACATGGCGTGGCTGTGCTGATCGGCGGCCGGATCAATTGACTTGATACCACTCCTATCTTGCCACTTTTGATGTATGGAAGCCCAACGGCGCTACAGGCGGTTCCCCGACAAGCGCTCGCTCCAAACCAGTTCCAAACCTCCGACGTGTGTTCCCGTGCGCGGCGGAAGAGGGCAGGTGACTAGTAGTGATGTTCAGGGCCCGGCTTCAAACCCTAGGCCGGCCCGCCGCAAGGCTTGAGCGGGCTCAGGGCTCGGGCCTGGGAGGGCTCAGGGCTCGGGCCTGGGAAGTCTCAGGCCCAGGGCTTGGGCCTGAGGCCCGACTGTATGAACAGCTAATTTTGGCGCGCAAAAAGTAAACCATGGCACTCCATGTAGGTGTATGGCTTCCTCTGGATGTTTTGGGAGACAGTTTCTAGCTTCTGGAGCGTTCATTTATCAAGTTTAGACCGGCCAAAATAGAATTTCTGGTTCTATTGGTTAGAAAGTATCAAATAAATTGATCCATTGACTTGACTCACATATCATCCAAACAACTATTCCTACCACTATTCCTACCACCAGGATGTTCAATACTCGACGTCTGTTTCAGGCCCGACCAAGCCCCGGGCCTAGGGCTTCAAGCCCTGGTCGCGGGCCTGGGCTTGGGCTTCAGAAATTTCAAGCCCAAGCCCGCTCAGGCCGGGCCAAAGCCGCGGCTTCCAGGCCAGGCCGGGCCCTGAACATCACTAGCACTGACCAGCTCATTCGGCGCGCTAGCGGCATTTCCGTGTGGACTCGGAAATTCATCCACCCAAAACTGTGTCCTGTGGCGCCTTCGGATCCGTCTTCGTGTGTACTTTTTCAAAAGTGTTCGAACATGGTGTATCATACGCAAGGTCGTTGACGGAGAACAGTTCGCCCAATGTACGAGCGATATCGTCGGTTTCCCGCTGCACTGCCCAAATTCCTCCATCAGCTTTCACTAAAAACTTCTGTTCACCGGTCACCTCTCTTCTCATTTGTTCCGGTAGATGTCAAGCGGTCTTGCTCCCTCCCCATCCGCCACCAATGTTTTCATCCCCCACTTATCTCTTCATGTCATGGCTGCCGCAGCGAGAAATTCGATGATTCATGGATACGGATCAGATCGCCCTCAAATTCGGCCGGGTCCGTTCGAATTGCGTAATTTCGATTTCTACTTTGAATGTTGCGGATCGGTCGACTGCATGTGTAACGTGTCATTTTTCACGCTGTATTCTTCTGATCTCATTTCCGATCCGATGCCGACGCGGCGACAGTGTTCGTAAGCTCTTCTCGCATTGCATATCAAATCTAGGCTCCTTCCAGAACCGATGCCGATCCGGTCACGGCGTACGTACCCGCTTTCCGCATTGTATGTCTTGTTAGGGTCGAGTCGGGCTTAAAAGCCCGGGCTTGGGTCGAGCCGGGTCGGGTCTGGGCCCGAGTACAATTTATTCCCATGAAGCACGTCTTTTGCAATTGGTTGAAAATTCATCTTTCAATGCATGGCTTACCTCAGGTACTCGCGAAACATTTTCAACAGCGAAACATATCATGCTCGGTGTGGTTGAAACTGCATCATGAGTTCCATCAAAAACTTCTCGACCCTCCGGCGACTTCCGTATGATACATATTAGCCTTAATTCCGGGGTCAAAAGGTATGGGTGAAGCAAAATTGAATTTATAAATCACTCACAACTAAGTCCCGACGCCTTCATTTGCCAAAATTCTGGTGGAGAATGTATACCTCCCGGGCTTGGGCTTGAGCCCTGACTCGCGACAACACTAATTGTATGCCAATCTGAACTTTACACAGGACGGAGTGCACTGGCCGGACAGCGTGGGTGGCCTGGTCCTTTTCGAGATCGAAACTCGGTCCCGAATGGACGGTGCCGGCCCGGCAACAGCATCATTAAACCTCTGCATTCGCGCGTTGTGAACTCTTGACAGAGTTGTGCGCTGCGACATTTCTTTGTCGTCTCTTCTGAATTTTTTTGTTCACTGGGTTTCAATTCGTATCACCGGAGCGAAGCGCAGGCACGCAGCTTCCGCCAGCTGGCAAGCCGGTATGGATCCATGTACACACTCGCGGTATCGCCGCTGCACTACCCCTCAAGTAGTATATGGCCTGGAATGAAACAATAACGGAACCAGCCGACCACGGAACAAGAGTAGAGCCAACATGAAGTATGTGTCTCTATATGAATTCAGTATATCGATCAGAATTATCGTTTCTTTCAGGTAGCCCTTGGGAACGTATATATGTACGGGTGGCCAACTTTCATCATTCCAAGGTCACCGGATAGCACTGTCGGCTGATAAACATTCATTCCTAGCCACGCCTAGCCACCCTGCGTCCGTCGGCATCGGCGAGAGAATTCTATTCTTGTGCTTTCTATTCTTGCGCTCGCCGCTATTCTTACATATCCGGCACATCATCCCCGACGCTGAAAGGTATAAAGAAGCAAGTCTTTCTTTAACATCGCACAAACCTCTTCGCCTCTCCGATGCATGTCAACTTCATCCCAATCCTTGCACCTCTGGTCGTCCTTGCTTCATTGGCCAGCGCACAACTGCAATTGTTTTGTCCCGACGCCGTCCGTTTGGGAACTTTTGCATTCTCCCCAAGAACGGTCAACCCCGGCGCTGTGAGTCGCTCATTTAATGCAGGATTTTTGCTCGTTGCTGACCAGACCTATCCTAAGACATTCACCATTGTGGCCAATATGACATGTGCAAACTATCTCGGCTACACCCCGACGTACCTCGACTACTACATCGAAGACACCGCCAACAACAACGGTCACGAGTACCCCACTTTGATCGCGCGGAGGACGTACAACCAGTCCGCGGATCCGCCCCTGGATATATTCACCGCCGTGGTACGCATTTTCTTTTCTTACACCTGCACATGGGCTGAGGGTTAGCGGAAGCTTCCATCAGGCTTCTGGTTCGTTGGGGCGGAGTACCAGCTTTACATGTACAACAGCTATGCGCGGACTGCACCTGCCGGCGACACTGTCATTCTCGTCGGTGCTGTGGCCCAGTCGATTAATATCACCGGGTATTAAATTATGTAGTGCGCAGCGCTCGCAGTAGTCAGAGATTCTTTCACGACATTGGACTTCTTGTTACGCTTTCTTTCGGACAATTACTTTTGACTTTCAATATGGGAGAATTTCCGAATTGATTACAGCTCTTTGCGGTACAACAGGCGCGGTCCGTTTTTTTTTCTGTTTTGGCAAGTTTTCACGAAAACAGCTGCCCTGAGCTTAATTCTCAACCGTTTCCCCTCAAAATAGGCTCATTCGATTCACATTGAAAATCCACAGCGAATGGAATGCCGGTATTTTTGATCCTTTTACGTAATAGAATTTCTTCTGGAAAAACTTGCTTTTGAGTAGGACACCTGTAACACTCGGAATACTGCCCCGATTGGCCTAGTTTTTGGATATGCGATACATCTGATGCGGCCCTAGACAACGGTGTGTTTATTTATATTACATGCTGAGTGATTATGATCTAATGCACACTTTAGCAAAGTAGATATCCAGACACTACCACAAGTAGAGCTGTCCATGGAAGTTTGAGTACATTAAGCTCCGTAGACACCCATATTGGCTAGGGTCACATCAGATATATAGCATATTCAAAGATTAGGCCAATCAGGGCTGTATTCCGAGTACTACAGGTGTCCTACTCAAAAGCAAGTTTTTCCGGAAGAAATTCTATTATGTAAAAGGATCAAAAATATCGGTATTCCATTCGCTGTGGATTTTCAGTGCGAATCGAATGAGCCTATTTTGAGGGGAAACGGTTGACAATTGAGCTCAGGGCAGCTTTTCTCGTGAAAACTTGCCAAAACAGAAAAAAAACGGACCGCGCCTGTTGTACCGCAAAGAGCTGTAAGGACCTTGAATTTGTAAAAACAGAAATGAATGACTTGGGCCCCACTTCAGGCAATTGCAGCGTGTTCAACCCCCGGTTCAGAATACCGAGCCGGTTCCTCTCGGATCATGTTGAGGGACTCCTTGCAGAGGAGTTGAAACCGGGATCTGTGGCCTGAGTCAGGAATGCGCCGGTGTATTACTTGCGGATTCTGAGTGGAGGGACACAGGTCATGCTCGAGTGGCAGCTTATTTCGGGAACGACTCTTACCACAACCATCAAATGCGACTTTTAAAGCATTATTATCAACCAGCTAAGCTCATATATAGTTCTTGAATCCTCAAAACTTATAGGACCGTACTACACGCACCCCAGTTGATGAGCGCTTGGTGGGCGCTGATTCAACATTGGCGCCTCTAATGGAATTAACCCCGTCGATGAAGGCGAAGAATACTTTATATTGGTGTTCTAACATCTGAAGGAGGTCTATGATACTAATCGATTCGGGACTATGCACCGTTGGGAAAATTGAACCCAGGGCAAAAGTTCGAAACCGAAACACAGATTGGTGGAAGACCACTGAGGTCATTGTCCAACAGGCTTTTCTTAGCTTCTTCTCGCTCTGGTCTTTATGCACTTGTTGAAACTGGTAACTGGGAAGATAAGTCTTACACACCGAGTAAGGAAATATCTCGGAGCTTTTCAGCACACGTTTCAACCTAGGTCAAGATATTTCTTTATCCGGTGTGTGGTGGAGTACTGAAACCCAAATTCGATGTCCGAATTACTTGGCTTCACTATTCCAGCCGGTGAAATAACAGCTGACTTCATTTGGACATCACGAGGAGCTGCCCGTCACGTTCAATTAATAGGAAACATCAGGACATTTGTAATTCAAGTACCTAGCAGGCCAACGAATAACACTACAAAATCGAGAACCCAGGACATTGCCACAAACATTGATGCCGGGTCGACGTCGGTATGCCAGTGACCGCCATAATCTGAGCCCATGTAGCCACGAGAAAGCAGAGTGCCATGCCCACGGGATAGAGCTAAACGTAACAGCGTAAGGATGTATTCTTAAATTCATGTTTACGACCAAGGAACTTGTGGCGCCTCCAGCAATAAACAGTGCGCAATTTGCGAATGTTAGACTGTCGGATAATTGGGTTTTGAGGTTTCCAATATTGGGAGGGCGATGAGGTGTCTTTTCCATGTGCATGGAGACTGGCGGTGTACGAGAGGGACAAATGAGCCCTGCCTTGACCTTGAGGCAGCCATGACACTTTTGCTCGGAGCACTGATAAATACCCCTTTAGGACAGGATAATTCTATCCTGACACCCGCAGGTGCCAAAGTACCCGGGTGCCATATAACATTTTTGTATTTGGCACCCCGAACAAGCGCTGCCGTGAGCATTGCTGAATGCTTCCACGGACCACGTTCAGTTGAATCCGGAGGCCAGAAAGGAGTTTTATGCACTCCGAATGGCATATTTGTTTCTATGTGTTTACCTTCACCATTTCGTCTTTCTTTTGTATTGTACTATCACTACATTTTGATGGCCCCTCGGCCAACCTCAACCTCGGACCCAGTTGGCCGAGGGGCCATCAAAATGTAGTGTATGCCATTTCAACCTCAAATGCGAAAATGTATCGGTCCAGTCGAGTATGGGCAGCCGCAATTCAAGACGTTTGTCAATGAGAACCCCAGATTCTGAGAAACACTGTGTTCAGACCCCCCCGTAGGCACAGGTCTGCCAGATCCTGATAGGCAGATGTGTAGGCAGACCAGTGTGCTGACCCTTGCCCATCCATCCGCCCATCCCTGCTGAGGTTGGTCTAGGTACTCCCACTGGATTAGGCACACATAGACTCACGTGGGCTGATGAGCCTAGCTAAGCCTAGTTAGCCAAATTCAAAATCTGACATGGTTTGTACCCGTCCAGCCATTCCAACCAACACCAACTTAGACCCAGGTCAACCAAGGTTGACCAAGGTTGGCCAAGATAGACACACCACTGTCGGCGAAGATCTACAAAGGTGGGCAGGCTCTGCCTCGGTAGGGATGCTAGACCAACGTCGGCCGACGCCTATTAGGGTAGACCAATGTCAGCTTGGGTGGGCAGTCCGTAGGCGGAGATCGGTGAAGGTGGGCACATCTGTGCCTATGGGGGGGTCTGAATGCAGTGAAAATGGCGTAGCAGCAGCAAAAAATATACCATACCTGCCCAATCAAATATACCTGTACGGGATTATGCTTCCTTGGGTGTTTCATCCTTCTGAACACCTCCTGCCCATCCCGCTCTTTCCCGTCAACACAGAAATATCATGACAAATTCCGGGGTGTCAATAGTCACTGCGTTGAATCCCCCCGTAGTCAGAGGGTGTGACTACGGAGGTAGTCGCATGGACATTGGCCTACATGCGATTATGTTGGCCTACCTGCGACTACGTCTGACTACCTGTGACTACGTTGATACGGCCCACGAAATGTGAAGGCTGAATCTCACGATTTTTGCGATTTCTAAGGCTAAAGCCTAGCCCAGAGATTGGCAGAGATTGTGCCCCTAGGGCCTGTACGACAGCCCTAGGGCACCTGTTCTGGTGATACTAAAGGAGAGCTAGGGTGAGCTCCGAACCACTGGCTGTAGTACTTTAGTGCAAACTAAGTACACTATCAAGGAGATAAACATATAAGCCCAAGAAGTCCAGCTAGGGATCATAACTCTACTAGGAGTACCAATGGCTGCGCAGGAAAGGTCCTAGGAAGAGAGACGGGACAGCTAGGGAGAAGTAGACGCCTAGGCACGGATATCGTATGGGAAGCTTGCTTCCTAGGAGGTGTCTAGTCGATAGTGACTAGCCAGCTAGGGCCAGTGAAGTGCCCTAGGGCGACGTTACTGAGGATTTGTCGAGTAGTAGTTAAGTTCTACTTAACCGGACGGAACGAGTACTCTGAGGAACGTGCTCTGACAGTCGAGACGGGGCTAGGAGACATGTGACGTACGCGACGCGGTCGCGAGGTGCCAAACAAAGACAAGTAACTCTTTGTGGCAGCAGTGTTGATTGTAGAGAAAGCGGACGCCGAAGTGTAGGCATCCTAGCGGCGTGATGGCAGATAGAGTTCCGCATTATACCTCGTAATGACCTAAGGAAGCTTGGATTATCAACCAAGCTGGAGACATTGTCCCCAGCGGGAGCAATCGGCTGGCCTAGGGCATTACAAATATACCCAAAACAGACCTAGGGGTCAACCTGGATGACTATTTCGGCCATTCCATCATGACGATTCAACTCGGCACTCAAGCACCTGATTCTTTCTTATAAAGCACCTCATCTCAGTTACTCAATTCGTATTATCTCATGTATTTCGCAAAGTAGTATAAAAGGGCAGAAGGAACCCCACAGAAGACCAGTTCATTGCACCCCCAGTTCGCCTAGGCAGTTGCCAAAGCCAGCTTCACCGGTGGTAGTGTTCTCAGGTCGGCTTCGCGGAGAATAGCACTTTCTCTGTTTGTAGTTGTTCTATAACAATTGGAGTTTAGTTGTTGGCTCAAAGGCTTGAGTTGTGATTTAAGCTTCAGAACCTCGAGTGACCTGTGAGAAGGCACCCTAGGAATCATTGGACCATTGTTAGCTTGAGGCTGCGCAGTGAGACGCTTGGGCATAGACTTATCTGTATGGGATTTGTTCTATAGAGTCAAGGTCATTCATTGGTAGACCCTCAGTAATCGTGAGACAGTGCAAACGTTCTTTGGTTTAACAGCCAGAGTCTGCTACCTGATAGGTGACGGTGGTATCGTGCAGCTAGGAGCTAGGTAGTTCCCTAGGGGCACACAAATAGTTGTATCTGTAGCTGGCTAAGGCTGTGCAGTGGGACGCTTGGGCATAGACCTATCTGTATGGGATTTGCCTATAGAGTCAAGGTCATCCATTGGTAGATCCTCAGCAGTTGTAAGGCGACGCAATCTGGGTTTCTTGAGGCTAGAAGGGCTTAAGACTCAAAACTATACAAATCTACAAAGCACCCGTAGTACCTGTTCATCGGGGCCTAGGGAACGTTGCGTGAACGGTTACTTTCGAGAGCGAAGTGTACTTAAGAACATTCATCGGATTGTTCAATTGGAACTTGGTTACTGTTTCTGAGAGTTCAGACTTCGCTTGCCGCATACTACGGCACGGACCCACGAACATAAAGGAAGCGCTAATAAGAGGGCAGTTGTGTGTGTGTGTGTTGGTGGTTTTTGGTGGTGTTTAGCATCCCCTAGCTGCTATCGCATTTCAAGCGTACTGTTTAGCGCACCGTTTCAACGTCTGTAGTCACGGGTTGGCTTCGACTAGTTGGCGTTATTGTGCTTAAATCTTATGCAAATAACTCAATAGTTATCGCAAGTCGCTAATAATCTTTGGGTCGGTGGGACCTGGCATCGGAGCAACGGTCCGCATCAAGATGTTATCCATCTAAATTAGGGACCAGGGTCGTGGACAAGGACTGCAGATGGCGAAGAGGTTTGAGCAGTGGATCAACGAAGAAATGGCCGAAAAAGGGCCAGGAAAGGTTGGACGAGCTGTGCCTACGCGGGGTAGGAAGAGGTAGAACAAGGTGGGACAAGGTAGGCAGATGTAGGCACAGCCTGACTACATGCCTTAGGTCAATCTCCGTGAACGTAGGCAAAACCTTTGACTACGAGATCTGACTACAGCTGTAGTCAGACATCAGTCGCACGTAGTCCGAGCTCCGTGAACGTAGTCGGACTCTGACTACAGAGGGTCTCAACGCAGTGAGTAACACCTGGGTGCTCGTGGTACCTCAGGGTACCTGTCATGAATTGGCATTCTACCGACCTTTTTTCAACTTTTCACAGCGGGTTATTCCATACGCCGACCGGTTATTCCATAAACCCCACCCACATCCTAAATGGATTATTCCATTGCTCTTGTGGTTACACCACACAAAGGCGGTTCACTCTAACAACGCCGATCGGGTTATTCAATAAACCCGCATCTCCAATCATTGGAAACATATAGGGATGAGAACCCCTAGATTCACAGAACACATAGGGATATATCCCTGTGTCCTGATCGAAACCCCTGGAATTCAAACACACCCTGTGTGTCGACAAGTTCGATCGATTGACTCCTAGATACAATATATAAACTCGGTAGAATCTCCTTGTACTGTAGATTCTACCTCGTCTAATATCGAGTCTGCCTTGGCTAGACAACGACGCAGATAATTCTCACCACCACCCTGTCTCTTTCTTCGCTCTACATTCTCATCTCCTCGAGATCTCCTCGAGTCTGGTGTTTAGGCGGTTACCATACCGCCTTTGGGTCATTTAAGATCCCTCCTACTATCGACATAAGCCGACTACCTCCTCCCGACGACGAGGTTATTCGACGTTATCTCCTAGTGGGGTATCGCGCTACTTTCTAACCGGGTTATTCGACCATCATCCCGGCTGGGTTGTTCCCTGTCACCCAACGTCTAGCCGACTTAGGGCTCGTCTTGACAGTACCAAATAGAATTATCCTTTAGGACATCGGTAATCTTTGTTGCCAGACCGGTGTTTTAACATACGTCCATCGTATACATCAACACTGTTCCGTCTCGTCTCCTGGAACCTCGCGAAAGATGTCTATCTGATCCCCAGTAGTCCACTGGGGCAACCGCTATAGTGACCCACCCGTGAACACTATGTCCCTAGAACTTTGTTATTGTATTGAAATACACAGTAGTGTCCCCTCCCCCCAGCAATGAGTTTTCATCGGCTCGACTTCCTGGTCACGGCAGGGTACATGTCACAACCCACGAATTTCATTGGCGCATATAGACGAGCTTTTTTGAGGGGTTATTGGTGTGTGGAGGCCGTACTATTCTGATTATTTTATTCCAGTACATCGTATGTAGTCGCATGTACCCTCTTTTCCCCCAAAAATTCCGTCTGTGCTTCGTAGAGCGCCCTATTTTATCCACACCCCAATTTCACCCATCAGCCTTGGCTTCAAGCAAAATGCGTACGGTGCTGAAATACTTTGGTTGAGTGAATATGATGGTGGGCTCATATCACTTTGTCAATTTAGGATACACTGGGGTGGCCAGTACAAGTCCAAACCAGTGATTTAAGGCAGTGGCCCGCTGTCCCGTTTTTGCCATTTTGGGAAAATGCCAGAAGAAAATTTCGGTAGGCCCGGAAACCAGCCCGTAAATTCGCGAAGAATATATCCACTCACTCATAGGATCCTTACCTTCCTTCAAGTGCCCATATATTTGTGTCCACACCATTTTATCCGTTCGCACAAGGTCAAAATCGTCGAGGTGGCCCAGTACCCAGTCACTGATAATAAAATTTTCACATATTTTTCTGGCGAAAATTATTGCAAATGCAAAACATTTTTGACCAATTTTCTCACTGAAAAACTTGAAATGCTCAACCCGTGCAAAGATCTTAAAGAACTCGTGCGAGACTTCGCTGCCAAAGTCTCACGGATTGAAGATTTAGAACTTTATTACGAAAACAATACTGGAATGCTACGATTTGATCGGGCTAAATTGTGCATCCAGTGAGCGTAGGATTTCACAATATTTCCGTTTGGCCGTGTACGCCATGTGTCTTCGAGCCAGTCACCGGCGATTGTATGGATGAAATCATTGAAATGTACAGCCAGCTATGTGGATTAGGCGCTATCTGGGCCGGAGCTGCGACCCAGGAGCCGGTAAGCGCACGGCGGCCAGTTCTCTATTTCGATGTTGGTGCGATGGTGGCAAGAGTAAAGAAACCACAAGCGTGATGTGACCGTTATGTCGATGGGTTACCGGTGACTCTCGGCCCGTTTTCCGCCGTTGACTTCCCCTTGCCTCCTCCCACTCCGAGTATCTATCTAACCCGTCAATATCGTATCGGCTGCGGGTGAAACACTGGACTAGAATCTCCGAAGTCCCATCAGCCTTTTAAAATGGAGATCTTACTTTCGGTCAAGCCACAATTTCGGTATCGAAGCGTGGGACGGCACGTTGAAACTTGAGGACAACGATACAAAATGGATTGATGTCCGCAAAGTGCGTAGAAACCCTGATGGCGCGTAGTTGGCGCCTGAAAGCCGTAGGCCCGGAATCAAGGACATGCTGGTACCCTGTGTAATTCGAGGTCAGGTCGCGCCGCCTGCGGGCTGCCACCTGAGCTTTTTTGTTTAGTTCGTTATGATTTTTACTAATACTTGATTCATGCTTGGAGTCAGAGCCGCCAAGACATACTTATCTCCGCGCACACCCGAAAGATTGATCGTAAAATGGCTTTATCCCCTTTGAATCCGAGTCTGGACTCGTCACGACAGCTGGAAGAAGTCGCACGTCAACTCGCAGTCGAAGTACACATATATCCGGACAATTTCCACACCAAAGAATGTAGAACGCCCCCGAACAAGATACGGAGGTACATCAGCACGACTCCCGTTCGTGGTCGTTCTGGTGCAAAGGAATTCGGCATTAATATCCCGATTTCTGGATGGATATCAAGGGCATCCCCATACCGGTGTCAGTACCAGAGAATGCTAACTAAGTCTGTGCAATTGACCCAGCAGGTTTTGTGTGGGCTTTACACTCCCCTACGTCGCTTATTACCCGGCTCCAAGGACTGTTTCTTAACATCATTGGGGGAGCGAAGCGAGCCCAATTCTCCCGGCTGACCGCTCAAACCCGATGGCTGTGCATGCACGTTTGATCGTTGTTCGTGTTTGGTACTTGTCCCGTGACCATCAACTTCAATTTAAATTAAATCGCTCCCCATTCTGTAGCCGGGTACCGGCATACAACACATATTTCCCACGCAAGTGTCTTGAGTTCGCCAAACTCTCAACGAAACCGTGTTGTTAGCCAAGCCAACTTCAGCCCAGGCATCCAGGAACAGGTGCTTATTCGCAATTTCCGGAATGATAGGCAGTTGTCAAATCATAAAATGTGCCTGAAACTGAAGGGTCGCCTCGCTTCTGGCTGATAGTCCGCAGCATCCAGCTATATAAACGACCATACCATTCCGGAGCCCACAAGACCACCCAGATATGCAGTTCAAACTCATTGCTTGCCTCGCCGCTCTCTTCACCGTTGCGGCTGCTCAATTGCCCTGTGTATGCGCCTTCATTGGCATCACCTCGACTCACTGACATTCCGCCTAGGCTGTCGTCTTCGTGGGCGAGGCTTGCCCAGACGGCTACCGTGTATGTGGACCGCTCGGTCTTACTCAGATCAGGTGTTGCCCGGTAAGCAGAATTCGGTACCAGCGATGCCCAGCCCTTGATGCTCACTTTCCGGTAGATCACCCAAGTCTGCTTGTAATCTACATTGACAGCCCCCAAGAGGTTGGTCTTGTTAACGTAGCCGATGTCGTGCGGGCTGAAAGTTGGAGTTTTCGTGGAAGAAGATTCGAGACATTCCCCATTCCGATGCCAGCTTTGTATCAACTCAACCATTCAGTTGATTTCCGTTAAATACATAGCTCTTTGTTATGTTTTGTGTTACTAGCCTAAGAGAACTCGTGGGTCTCGTCTGCCTCGAAGGTAGAAGTGTGGCTGGCAAGGTATCCCAATTTATACTGCGAGGTCAACATGCATATTGCAGCTCTGGTTCACGCGACAAGCACCATGGAGAGTGAGAAATGAACTGGGAGAAGACAGAGGAAGCGTCTCTCGGGGCAGAACGGAGCCGGACCCAGCCCGAATCGAACGGGGCTCCTGCTACAAGAAGAAACAAACAGTCACGAAGCACGGGCGACGTACCTGAGTCTTGGAAAATTTATTTGCAGGAGAACGAATGAGGCGCAATTGCGGTATGCAATAAATGTTGATGTTGTCAAAAGTCTAACCCAGTTGAACAGGTATCAATATATCTATATCACAGTGTGTTCCCCCAAATGAACCGGAGAACGTCAATACCAAATGCGGTGTCAAAATTGCGGCGCGGAGTAGAATCGCTAGTCGTTTCGGAGAAGGAAGTGATAGAACAGTACGGAAGCCTCAAGGGCTGAGGGCATTACGAGAGAAACAAAGAATCATAGGCCAATGCACTGCCTCCGAATCCAGTCGTCAAGTCCTGCTCTTCCATGAGGATTCGGGCGGAGGCGGAGGCTCTGGGCGCACTCCGAACCGCCGCTAACAAACTTATTCGGGAGAATGAAAGACGAAGTGGGGAGCACATACGCTGCTATTTCGAGATGGACGTTGGCCAGGCAGATTTACACTAAATAAATACGGGTAATTATAAAGACATGGGAGATCAAAATGATACTAAATACTCGAGGGCGATGGGCGGTCCTCCGCGCGCTGCATAAGCGTACCTTGAGCAGCTGCACACTTCGAGCGCAAAGGGAGAATGCCCTATAACGATCTACAATCGAGATGTAGCGGGCGGCCGCGACACTCTGCGTGCGTCGTATTCGACAGCGGTCCAGCCAGCGGGGGCGGAGTGGCGCTGAGGGACATACATAGGAGTGGGCGTGGGCGTGCAGGCAAAGAACGGGTTGCATGTGCGCGCCGCGGCTTCGAGCAGAGGATGCGTGAGGGTAAGGATGCGAGCACGGGGAGGCGGCGAACGCAGCGCGCTTGGCACATTGACGGTGCCATCTGCGGTATCGAGGATGCATTCAAGGGCGCGGGTGGTACGGTACGGCGGCGAGCACCGAGGACGATGTGGGCTATGGGAAAAGACCGTACGGCGAAGGGGGAGGCGTGCGCGATGAGGAAACGACAGTGGAGCGCGCTGCGAGACGTGGAAGGTGCTGAGGGTGGTATTGAGGCGGAGTGGCGAACGGTAACAGTGGAATTCTACAGCATCTGGCCGCGGAACGCAGGGAGGCGACTGGGGAAGAGTCGCCCAAGCTGCTGGTGCGCCTTGTATCGGGATGCATCTGGCATCGCGCATCGAGGCGGATATGCTCGCGTATGTGTTTAGAACACGGCACCAAGGATGACACACGGTGGCGTCGAGCGCTGAGCGGCTGGGTTGGATGGCGATTAAGTAAAGCGAAGGGGCAGGCAATGGGGAAGGGTTGACGGTGGTGCTGTGCGTCGTCGCGAGCGGGATGATAGGATTAGGCTGGAGACGGTCGCAGGGCGCGGGGAGGGGACAGCGGTGTGGCGTAGGCCGTAGCAGTTCCATTGTCGTATGCGGGTGGTGGTGCGGGAAGGGGCTAAGGTGCGCGTCAGCATGATGTCGAAGTAGGAACATTGTAGGGTGTCCTGAGGCTGAAGCGCACATACTGTACCGCCCTGTATGGAGGCGACGGCCGGATGACCGTGACATCCCCAAACAGCCGGGGGCGACGCAACGGAGTCGAAGGTGACCGTGACAGTCGCCAATTTGGGCGACCGCTGCTAAATTTGGCGACGTGGCCACCAACTTTTTTCAATGTCACGCCGACTTCTAACGACCGAAGCTACCGTGACCGTGACCGCAGAGACGGAGGCGACGCGACGGCCCTCCGTGACCGTGACCGTCGCTCCATACAGGGTGGTACAGTGGGCCAAGTCGTAGATACCAAGTACGTCCGGGGCGGCGTGATCATGGTGTAAACGGTCGCTAGAAAGGGCCACCGCCGCTCTTGCGTCGTATGCGGCGAGCCAGCGGGACGAGGCGGCCATCGATAACGTGGAGGGAGGACGTGGCCACGCGAGAGCTGTGTATAGCTTCACCCCGCAGTGGCACCGTAGGCTGAGGGTGAAGCCACAAACACCGGACTTTGGCCAAATATTAAGCTGCCAATACACCACTATCAGCCAAATATTTGCAATGGCCGTCGATACGCGGTGTATTTGCTTGGTATTCACCAATTTATACGTATGATCGGGTGTTTATACTGCAATTATATGCTGTCTAGTGGCGCTGTATTGGCAGAATATTTGGCCAGGAAAATATTTGGCAAATACAGTTCCGAAACGTCGCCGAAACTCTGCGTATCTCCGAAATATTGATGGGCAGATATTTTGCCCAAAGTCCGGTGAAAGCACCTACAGAAAAGAGACTCCGTTAACGCTCGGTCTTTTGCTGAAAATAAGGAGATAAATAACAACCTTGAGTTTAGGGAGCGCGGGATTGGAAAGGGCTTAAGAGGCCGGGGGCGATGGACTGGCCGGCGCAAGGACCACAGGTCGCGTTACGAACAAGTTAGGAAGTAACGGAGAGGCAATGTCTGCCTATTCCTAAGCGATTCAAGGAGGGGGATAGCGAGGGACGATTGAGTTGAGCCCATTGCGATGGACCAGGATGGAAAGAAGAGACAGCGTGGCGGTGTTGATCGGCGGGCCGCGGCCGGATCAATTGACTCCTTCCATTTGCCTTCCATCGTCCTCTATCTAGTCCTGTGCTTGGAGTCTATTCCCCCGTCCATCCCTTGCTCCTCCGTACCTCGCCCCCACGCTGCACTCTGGGTTATCGAATCCACGCATTGCAACGTGTTCCGAGCTCGAGTCTGAGGTATCTTTGAACATCATCCGAGGATCTTTTATTCTGCACTGGAACAGTGGGCTTGTTTTTTTTTTTCTGAAAAATTTGGATGCTGCCAGGCCTGCAGGCCGCTCTCTCCATTTGGGACAGTGCGTCTACTTATCCTCGTTCACTGACCTCTCGCGGTAAAGCCCACACGTTCTACCATTAATAGAGCGGTCCCCGAGCGCTTGTATATATATAAGGGCATAGTCAGCATTCAGAATTGGGGTCACACCAAAAGAGTGAGAACAATTAGTGATGCGCAGGCAGAACGAAAATCAGATGTACAAAGAAAGGAACAGAATGTGGAGATAATGATAAAGGGAACCGTGATTCCGGAGGCCGTGCCTTTATCGGTACCAATAGACTGAACTAGCTGTCAGTGTCGTGTTGGATTAATAATCAAGCCGACACGCTGATGCGCCATCGGTTCGGATCATGACTCGGCGCTCGGGCGCTTTCTTTCTAGTTCATTCTGTCCGACGTAGCTTAGAGATATTTTACTAATACTTTTACTAAGACTTAGAACATTCTAGTATCTACAATAGAGTATAAACGCTGTTGTAGTTTAGCCAGAGAATTATCATTCTTACTTTTCTCAATCTCAATTATTTCTATTCTTCTTCATGTCGGAACTTTAATGCAAAAGTTAAGTGGATATAAATGGTGAGGGTATTTACCTGTCCAACTGTCGCAACGTAGAAATATCTGCGTGGCCTTGACCGAACAGTATATGTCAAAAGCACAATGACCCGACCGGGGTGCGGGCCTGGAGGAATACCGCATGAGATATCTCCGTCCTGTTTGCACCAACTGCAGAAACTGGAACTGTAAATACCCTGCTAAATTCTAGGGTGCGCAGGTGTCACCAGCAGTCCTCACTTGCGCACATCGTTCTTGCAAAAATTACTCCGCACTGTATCGAAACTGACAGTAAAATGGTTGAACTCACCAGTGCTGAGTTCATGAAAGCCATTATACACGAGCGCGCAACTATTGTTCTGGTTGGAAAATATTTACATGATGTCCTACAAGAGTTTTTACGCGGTTCCGCTGCGACGTCCGTAGGGTAAGTACTCGGAGCTGATTCATTCTAGGTCACCGGAATTATTGCTTTCTTTTGTTTAGGGACTACGTGGGGCACCGGGAAACCTGTGGGATCTGCGCTCCCGGGGCTTGGATGGCAGAGAGTGGTCCAGGGGTGATGGTGTTTTTTACGTGCTTTGTACACCGGGATAATTCCTGGAAACCCGGCGTTCGTTAATTGGACCGTGCCGTGTAATGCTACGTACCTACCTACCAGGGCTTCTTTGTCGGACACCGTGATTCACCGGCTCGAGCTAATTTCAGATTTCGCTTTGTCATGGTGGGCAAGAATTCTCTTCTTTGGATATTCAATCATTCGGTCACAGAGGAGGCCGAGCATCTGCAGGTTCCGGGAGCAGTACCACAGCCTCCACCACCGATTTCAGTGGCTCGCATTTAAGAACCGTGTGAACCGGATAGTTCTTTTGGCAAAACTCGACTCCTTTGTAGAGTCCGTGCTAACCTGCGGGCAAAAATCGTGCCGACCACGTTGTTCATATTTTACTCTACTGCAGCGATCGTGGTACTAGAGTGGCAAAGGAGTCCTTGAAATGGCTCAAGACGCAAGTTATAACTGTTAGACTTGGTACGGGAACCCATCGACTCGTCGAAGACTGATTGGCAACAGGTGATATATTGTCCTGCGGGAAACAACTCAGCTGCCAACGGTTCGACAGACACGAGACCCTGTCGATTTCGCCGGCTGCATGATCTTCGAGGGCATAGAAGGTCTCTAGGTCATGGAATATTTGTCCCGTCGCGGCAAAACCGGTGGTGGGTGTGCTCTTGCAATGTTGAATCCGAATAAACATTTCCTTTTAGATTGTTTTGCTCCCCTGTTAAAGTACAACTATCTGTGCACCCTTGTCTCGCCGTATACAACGATTTGCCTGCACGTTCCTTCAACCAGTTCCATATCAGTCTGCTTTTAGTTAGAGCCTCGGCCTTGTCTCGGGCTTGTGCTGGATTGCTCATCTCTAACACAAAGTGCGGAGTCATCTCTGTGGTCCCCGATCATTTGCGGATTCCGTACGCGTCATATGTGCTGTTTCATTTAGAATCGCGCAGGCAATACCATCGGCAAGAAACTTCAGTCCGAATGAATGGACACAAAAGAATCAACCTGTTATTGGCAAAAGTTGTTGGTAGAGAGAGTGAGGCGAGACTTTGACGAAACTGGTTTTACCTCGGCTCGCCAAAAAAAATGACGAAAATGTGATTTACTTCCTGGCCTGAAATAGGACGGTCTTGTGCGGGAGGTGTGGGACACCGTTTGAGTTGTATCGCGGATGCTCACGCCGTAAAACTCTTACTAGTGGTAGCGGGAATGGTATAAAAGGATCGAGACATCTTCCCAATCACTCACGCCTATTCATCATGCCCTTTACGAAGTTTGGCACAGCTACCCCTCACCGAGACCCAGCGCGCCGACCTCGCCCAGCGCATCACCGCCATTCACACCAACGGTGTTCACGGTCCCCGCAGCCTTCGTGCACGTCAGCTTCGCTAACTACGCGGCGACGGAGCATTACATGGGGGGCAAGAAGCGCACAGGCACCATAAACCTGGTGCTCGGCAATGTGCGCCAAGGACCCTCGCGCGCGCGCGACCTTTACGTGTCGTTGTGCCGCCAAATCGAGGCCGGCATGGACAGCCAGCGTCGGCGGCCCCGCGACGCAGGGTGTGGCGCACGCGACCTCGGGGGCGTTTTTGTGATGGGCCCGGTGACGGCCGCATACGAGCAAGGTTCGTGATCCCAGAGGCCGGCCAAGATGTCGAGTGGATGCGGGAGAACCTAGCCAAGTTCCAGGCGCTTGCGGATGACGGGAATGAGTTCTGCCGCGATATGATCGCCGAGTTGAGGACGCGTGAGGATTTCAAGTTAGTGTTTGGGAATGGGAGTGCGTGAGAGACTGGTGGAGCATGATGTATGTGAGGAAGAGGAGATGTATATGTGGAACGAACATGGCCTCTGTAGGTAGCACTGTACAAATAACCATGGGTCAGAATTACTGTACTATTACGATCAAATCGACAGGGGGGGTGACGCATGACCCATTTTACCTATTCGACATTTCGGCAGCCACCGAAAATTTCAGCATTTGAAGCCAAAATTTTGTCTTTTTTACATTTTTTTTTCATAGGCAATTTTGGGCCTGTAGCATTTCGACCGTCACAGGTCACTCGGCCAGCTGAATTGAAACCTATATAATGTTGGTCACAGGCCAGGTCATCAAGGACGCTGAACTAGGTGACATTTTTGAGTCCTGCTGGACTCCAAAAATCAAAAAATCTCTCAGTTCATTCAATTTCAGTAAGTCCTAGAACATAATTTTTTGTATTTTCTAACCAGCAACGACAAGAATTTGCTTTGGAAAATTAAATGATGTTTTTTAACTGTATAGCTCGGGAACTTGCACCTATCTCATACGACTCCCTTTCAAATCACCCACCTGATATAAGGTTTCAAACTTTGCTAGATTGATCAGGATGAAGCGGATGAATTCATCCAAATCCGTAGTACTTCTGTCTCAAATAATTGCGGTCCAACAATAGAGGTGGCGTGCGCGATGGGGAAATGGCAGTGGAGCGCGCTGCGAGACGTGGAAGGTGCTGAGGGTGGTATTGAGGCGGAGTGGCGAACGGTAACGGTGGAATTCCACAGCATCTGGCCGCGGAGCGCAGGGAGGCGACTGGGGAAGAGTCGGCCAAGCTGCTGTTGCGCCTCGTATCGGGGATGCATCTGGCATCGGCATCGAGGGTATGCTCGCGTATGTGTTTAGAACACGGCACCAAGGATGGACACACGGTGGCGTCGAGCGCTGAGCGGCTGGGGTTGGATGGCGATTAAGTAAAGCGAAAGGGCAGGCGATGGGGAAGGGTTGACGGTGGTGCTGTGCGTCGTCCTGCCGGTGCGCGCAAGCTGGTCGTCGGATGTATGGGGGCGCTTCTGCGTCGATGATAGCCCGGGGAGCGCATCGAGCCGAAGTCGGTCGCGGTGTGCGGGGAGGCAACAAAGGTGATACGTGTGCGGCCAGCGATGGATGTTTTGGGGATGCGCCCAAACGCGGCGAAGATTGTGCGCGAGCAGATAAGGGCGGCGGCACTGATCATGGTGTAAACGGTCGCTAGAAAGGGCCACCGCCGCTCTTGCGTCGTACGCGGCGCGCCAGCGGGACGAGGCGGCCATCGATAACGCGGGGGGAAGGCGTAGGCCACGCAAGAGCTGTGTATAGCTTCACCCCCGCAGTGGCACCGTAGGCTGAAGGTGAAG